>PVKM010007120.1:0-42325 GCA_004027735.1 Carollia perspicillata | reverse complement strand
TTACTGTGGAGTAACCTAACCCACGGTGAGAAATCTGTCCCACGGTATTTTTAGGTAAAATCAGATTTCTTGTGTTCCAAGCTTGGTATCAGGAGGAACTCAAAGGTTTGATTATCAAGTTGAGATTCCTCAATTGTAGTTTATTAGCATTATACTTTTTCTAGTCCCATTCTCTGAGGAAAAGTATATTAATAAGCATGTTATATGACATTGGAAAATGTTTTCTTTTATTCAGTTCCTCTCACCTAGTTTTAGTGTAGTCTTTCAACCTTGGCAGTTCAGTTACCAGAGGAAGTACACTAGAAAATTGATAAAGGAAAATGAGACAAGTTTGTGGATACTCCTACCCCCTCCAAGGGCACATATGAACTACAGAGAAATCTCTCTAAGTAGCATTCATTAATCAGCAATTTAGTCGAATGTGTGCATCCTATGTTTTATAAGAAATGTCAGTGGGTCCTTTCCCAAGGGAGTGAGATCATCAGATGAAGGTTCATTTGGTTTCAGTGTCCCATATCCTTTTGTAAGACCTTGAAGTTGGCAATGCAGGAAAACAGGAACTCCACCCTAGCTCCATGAATTGCAGAACTGTTGTGTTGGTTTATGACCATCTGCCCATTCTTCCTGTTATGACACAGCTTGTGAACTTTTACTGGGAATGGTGAAAAGTAAATTCGCAGGTTTATACAATGATTTGCTGAAAAGGTCTTTTACATTTATGGAGTGTGCATTGTTTATGGAAGGTGTTTCCTATTGGGTCTGATTCAGTGGCAACTGTATTCATTTATTTAATTTGTTTCTAGGTTTGTCTAGTGTTTCTCTTGATCCACCTAGGCTCAGCGTACAAAAAGACATCCTTACAATCGTGGCTAATACAACTCTTCAAATTACTTGCTGGTAAGGATTGATTTTAGATATGTATTTCCTGTGTTAAGTAACTCATTATTGAGTGAAAAATAATTTCCATACAGTATAATTGATTTTTATTAATTGTCTGTAAGTAGCTGGGTTTCTAAGAAATGATGTAATAATGAAAAAATGAGAAAGGTCTCCTCCCAAAATTCTGCACAATGTTGCTGGCAATTTTTTTCTAGTTCCGTCTGTCAACACATACACACACACACACACCAATGATCAGTACAGCACCTGGCATATAGTATATAGTAGAAATTCAATAAATATTGAATGAATAAATGAAATTGAGTATGTAACCTTAAGCAATAGACTTGAAAAAGTTTGTGGCCATAGTTTATAAAAATCAGAGTGACTCTTGGGCATCTGTTTAGCTATTTTTAAGAACTTCATGTCATGATAAAATTCTGACTGTAGTAGCAATTTAATATTCAGCTTTTAATGTTACTGAGTGCCTGTTCTGCACAGGTGATGACTTTATAACCTGTGGCTTGATATTCTGGAATGCCTCTCTTCTCACTTGCTAGCAAGAAGCCATGCAATTATTGATTTTTTGCTAAGCAGGGAAACAGGCCTTTATGACAAGAAGAAGAGGCCTTCAAATGTTGCCTTTCAGCTCTTACCCCAGAAAGAAAAGTCAAAGACCTTGGGGTTTAACATCGTGATTATTCAGAAGCTTGTCAGGACCAGTTTGTTTCGGCAGAATGATGGGGAGTGATTTGCTCCCTGAGAAGAGTGCTGGAGGTTCACCAAGACCCTTGGGCAGCTTGTTGCCATTGTTTACAATTGCAGAATATCAAGTGTTCAACACAATGACACAGATCTATTTTAGACTGCAGAGGGTAAAGGATACCCTAGTCTGTTATCGAGAGTAGGTCACTGACACCCAGCCCTTGGGGGGAAAAGCACAGTAACAGGTGCTGTTTCTCTAGCTGTGCTATTTCAAGGCACATTTCTCAGTAGATTTTCCTTTTACCCTCAACAATAAGGAATATTTAAAGTCTTCAAGATTTCATACCACTTTTTTAAACTCTGAATAAATATTACTTGTGTTCTGAACAAGCTATGAAAGTCTGTGGACGTAGTTGCAACTTCATGAGAACTTCAGGTTCTTTGAAAGAAGGGCCAATGATGTTGCTTACTTCCTGACATTGACTGTCTCCCTCGGGCCTTTGTGGAGAAATGCTGCTATGAAAGTAACCTGTGTCTTAGCGCATCCTTACAAGGTCCCAGGAGGCTCTTAGACAGTTGCAGCCCCTTCCTTCCTTCCTAACCTCGCGTCTTACTCTTCTGCTTGCTCGCTCTTATCTGGCCACTCTGGCTTGCTTGCCGTTTCCCTCATACTCCAGATATGTACGCACTCCAAGGCCTTTACGTTTGTGTTCCCTGTGCCTGAACCCCAGCGTTCACACAGCCACTTCACTGAGTCCCCTCCTTCCAGAACTCTTCACTCTTTTCTTTGCGTCATCTGTATTTTATCCATGGTAGTTATCACCACTGCTTAAAGAATACATATGGATTACTGTTTTAAAATGTCTGCTTTATTGCAGTTTATTTACTTTTTAATTGCTTTTCCCTTCTAATTGGACTGAGATTCCATAAAGGCACTGATTTTTGTGTGACTTGTTCACTGCCGTATCTCCAGTCTTGAATAATGTTGGGCACACAGCACACACTTAATAAATATTTGTTTAATAAATGAGTGAGTAAATTAATAAAAAAAAAAGTCACGAATCCTTATGAGTGATCTCTGACGCTGCGTCTATGGCTTTTTGTCATTTGTTGATACGAGCTGTTATTGTCGGTAGAAGTCTGTGTGGCTGAGTATATATAAGTTTGAGAACAGAACCTTCTGTGTTGTTGTTGTTTCTTATTAAGAAACAGCTTCATAGTGTGGCATTTCACAGTCATTCTTTCCTGGAATTAATTTTTCAGGGGAGAAAGGGACGTGGACTGGGTCTGGCCCAACAATCACAGTAGCTTTGAGAAAAGAGTGGAGGTGACCAACTGCAGTGACAGCCTCTTCTGTAAGACACTGACAATTCCGAGAGTGATCGGAAACGACACTGGAGCCTACAAGTGCTTCTACCGGGACACTGACGTGGCCTCGGTTGTTTATGTCTACGTTCAAGGTAAGTGGTTAAACGGAATTCATTTCCTACATTGATTTACAAGTTATAAAACACAATAGGCACAAAGAAGAATCGGAGCACAACAAAAGGCTCGTCCTAAAGGCTCTTGGCCAACGGGAATACACAGAATTCTTCTCTACCAAGGCTTCCTCTGAGAATAAGACTTATTGATTTGTTCTGGAGCTCGGGCTCTGTTACATCTCTTTTGTCCTTGCCCAATTAGTTCTGTTCTGATCTTTGCTTCTAAGGGAAATCTGTGTTCGCAATTGGCTATGGGGATTTATAAAAAGTCTTCTGATGTTTGAGGAAAAAACTCCTCAGAAACACTTAAAAAGAAAGGTTCAGAGTGAATTATGGAGAGGTTTCTGTGGAGAGATAGGTTATCTGCAGTGGTAAGAGATTTTCCCAAGAATGCACAGGGAAACAAACAGCCAAAGACTCTGAATCTTTTTTGTACATAGGAACTTCTCTTTTCCCTCTTATACTTTGTAATAAACAATTCCATAATCTGGTGCACGTGAACATGCTGCATCAAAGGGCCTTCAAGAACAGTGTTTCCTTCCTCGGTTTGTGTGGTCTGAGATACTGGACGATACGCCCCATCTTTCTAGAGCTGACAACTGGGATTGGCACCATGGAGGCCAACTTGACAGGCATGTGGGATCAAAACACAATGTTACATGTGTTCAGTATTTGTAATGTGAATGATTCTTGCTTTTGTGTTTCAAGACCCTTCTATTACCCAAATTTACCTATGAAAACCTGTCTTAACTAACAAGATACCTATCATATAATTTAGAGGAATATAAGTGTTTTATGCAGTATTTTGCTTGGATGCACTAAATATTTTTTTCCGTGAGGATAAGCTTTTCAAACGTATTATTTGTACATGTACATAACTCTTCAAATCTTAGAGGATTTGAGGTAGATGAAGAGGGCTTCCACTTTTTTCCACAAGCATCTTTTATAGAACAAGAATTTCGTCAGCTTTGGAAAACACACTTGCATATTTCTACTTACATTTCGAGAATGTACTATAGTCAGTGCAATGGAAACGTGGAAACCACATCAAAATAACGTATGTCATTCCTGGATTGTAAAATATTTGAGGGTTATTTTTGCTCAGGGCAAGCACAATCCAAGACAGAATTCTGTGCCCTCCTCCTCTCCTCTGCAGAATTTGCAAGAGACAAGGCTCAGCTTTTCGAGAATTTCTGGCTCCTTTTGATCTGGCAGTCTTGGGAGACCAGGCTTTCTCAGAAGATTGCAAGGATTTCCTGCTTTCAGCCTGTCTGGAAATAGACTACAAGATGAACCTCTCCCATAATATCTCCTTATTTCCTTCTCCCTGGAGTCAGGAAACCTGGAGACATGTGAAAATTCATTTCATGAGTTTCAGTAAATATTTTATTTTGAGAGGATGGGTGGTTGTTTGGGTTTCTTTTGTTTATTTCCTTTTCATGGGATACCGAAATAGAATTGATTTACCAAATAGCTTTAGTCTTACGTCAAGGGGTTAATTCAGTTTCCGAAGGCTTCTGTGAAGCAAGCAAAAGACTAGCTCTGTAAGATTTATAACATTTCCTAGCATACAGATAAAAGGTAGATACTACGAAGAAGTAGCAAGCTCTAGCACTGTTTATTTGTACACTGCCCATCTTTAGTATGCCATCAAATTCTGTTTCCTGTCTAAGAAGGGGAGCTGTTCAAGATTTTGGTCATGAAGCTTAACAATGGGAAAGAAAACACTTAAGTATTCCCTATGGACAGCCCTTTAATGTCCCTTCTGGTCCCCACCTTACTTCCCTAGTTTTCTGACCCCACTCCTTTCAGCAATGGATGGAGCCAGGAAGTGGGTCCTGGCCTCACAAAATAATGGCTGTGGCATGTGGTGGGCTGGATTGGCTGCCTTTCTGTGCTTTCCAGCTGGAGAGGAAATCAAACTTCTGCTGTTGCAGAGAATTAGTGGCCTTGTCCTCTTTGGTTTAATTAACTCTTCCTTCACTTGGACCGACCGTCTTGGAGAGCACTGAAAATGCGAAGTCAGGTGTGCTGGGCATAGCAGCTTGAACCATTGTTCTCTGAGGTTTGAGGCAGGACTCGACACCATATCAGCTCTATCTCTGGGGGATGGAAGTCTCCCAGGAACGCATTGAAATGTATGAACAATGTTTGTACGACATTAAAATCTCTTCTGTTTTCTTCTCACTCTTTGCTGTGGTGGTTTTTCATGTTGTTGTCATGGAAGATATTAATGATTTCTGAATCTTAAACTAAATGCAATAACTAATAAACAATATTTTGTAAAGAATCTCATATGTAGTTTTCACCATTTTAAAATACCCACATAAAACATTTCAACAATCGTTAGTTATTTCTTATTTATTTTAAAGGTCTTTTGGGATCCATTAATTTATTTTCATGGCGTTCACATTATTTGCCTAAGGAAAGAAAACATGAAATTTTTAATGTATTTTTTTACTGTTATTCAAGTACAGTTGTCTCCATTTTCCCGCTACCACTTGCCCCAACTTCCCACCCTCAACCCTATCCAACTTTGGCCTTGCCCATGGGTCCTTTATGCATGTTCTTTGACAACCCTTTCCCTTCTTTCTTCTGTTATTTCCTTCCCGCCTCCCCTCTGGTTACTGTCAGCTTGTTCTTTATTTTAATATCTCTGGTTGTATTTTGCTTGCTTGTTTGTTTTGTTGATTAGGTTCCACTTATAGGTGAGATCATATGGTTTTTGTCCTTCACTACCTGGCTTACTTCACTTAGCATAAAGCTTTCCAGTGCCATCCATGCTGTTGCAAAGAGCATGGATGCTCTTTGCAAAGAGCAAAGAGTAGGAGCTCCTTCTTTCTTTCTGCTGTGTAGTATTCTGTTTATTTAACATCAGTAAGCTCTGTAGGTAAAGTATAAAGATTTAAGTTTACATTTACTTAAAAATTTATATATGAAAAATATAGTGCATATAAAAATGTATATGTGTATATAAAAATGAAGATGTATGCTTCTTTATTTTGAAAGAATTATAATGACTGATCTGTTTAAATGTGAAATGTATAAAACATACTGTAGTTATTGATTATCCTTGTGAAAGGAGTCAATCCCATTCTGAGAGGTTTTTTTCAGGTGTTTCACACACACACACACACACACACACACACACACACTCTCCTGCAGGATGTCCTTGGAGCCATATCTTGATTGGCAGATTGATGTGTGGCTAGTGTGAAATGTTGTTCCCAGTCATTCACTTCTTGGGTCAGAGTTTTTGAACCTGAAAGAGAATCATTAGCTAAATGGAATTAAATTTTCTTTTAGATTACAGATCTCCATTTATTGCTTCTGTTAGTAACCAGCATGGAGTTGTGTACATCGTGGAGAACAGAAACAAAACTGTGGTGATTCCCTGTCGTGGATCCATCTCAAACCTCAATGTATCGCTTTGTGCAGTAAGTTACATCTTCAATCACCTCTTACGTTTTCATAATTTTAAGCTAATGTTAAGATGGGTAGCTTGTTTATAATATAACATTAAGAATGAGATTGAAAGATACTTTAGGTAGGGTCAAAATGACAATAAATAGAACTAATTCGTATTCTTAAAAATGTCAATTTTTCAGTGATCGTTTTACATGGTTTCACTTTTGGATGGCACTCAATTAAATATCTGATGTTTCTTCTTCTCCCCAGAGATATCCAGAAAAGAGGTTTGTTCCTGATGGTAACAGAATTTTCTGGGACAGCAAGAATGGCTTTACCATTCCCAGCTACATGATCAGCTATGCGGGCATGGTCTTCTGTGAAGCAAAAATTAATGATGAAAGTTACCAGTCTATTATGTACATAGTCGTGGTTGTAGGTAAGAGGACGGTTCCTTTCTAATTCATTATTACCACACAAAAAAGGTTGGTTTCCTAGATTAAGATCCTGGAGATTAAGGTATAGGATGAAGGACAAGGGCTTTAAAAAATATGTTAACTCAAGACATGGTGTTGGGCAACTCCTGATATCCATTTTTTTTAAATCAAATAAACCTATGTGCAATCCAGGTTTTCTCTTCTTTTGCCAAGTCCAAGGATGGAAAAGAATACTATTAACTGAGGCATATTTTATGGAAAATTTAATGTTCAGAGCATTGCTTGGCATTGATTATTTTAATTAGACCTTTTATGGAAAGGTCAGCAGTTTACTACAGCTGGCACCATTGGCTATTGATTACTCAAACTTTACTATTTTTCTATCCATGGGGCTACAACATCTTTGAGATCCCTGCAGATCTGCTTTGTAAATCTCTATAGACCATTTTTCGGGGAGTTCCCAAGTACTGATGAAGCCCTCAGGGAGAGAAGATGTGACACATTTTAAAGCTGCATCATTTTGGGGAAAATCTTGTGCCAAGTCATAGATTTGTTTTCCTTCTCACTTTCTGTTTTTTCAACTTACTTGCTCCAGGGTCCAAGATTTATGATGTAGTTCTGAGCCCCTTGCACAGAGTTGAGCTGTCTGTTGGAGAGAAGCTTGTTTTAAATTGTACAGCAAGGACTGAACTAAATGTGGGGATTGACTTCAACTGGGAGTATCCTTCTTTGAAGGTAACACTATTTAAAGCCAGATCTCTAAATACTTTGATAATCAGTTCCAATAGAGTTTTCTTGAGACAGGGATGGATCTCTCTAGCCAGATAACTGCAAATGCCTTAACTCACACACACATACACACACACACGCACGCACGCACACACATTATAAGAGGATTGCAGAACAGACAGCATTAATGAAAAGAGGGCGCCTCACTGAGAACTCTGTCCCACTCTGCTATACTCAGGTTGTGAAGATTAGTTTTCTCTGGGTGATTGCATCTTCCCAGTTGGGATTATTTCTCTGTCCTGAAAAGTCCTTGTTGTATTTTCCCTTTAAGAGAATTTCTCTTCAAGAAGTGCGTGAGCCACACTTGTCCTTAAACAACTGTCCTATTTGCCTGTTTCTGTAGTTCGTACCCATCTCATTCCCTCTATCTGAGGTTTTAAAAACCCTAATTCGCTTGGTTTGATTTATTTCTCCTGAAACTAAATGCATTTGGTGTCTATCTATGTTAAAAGTTCTGAAATCTTTATTAGTAGCATTAAATACTGTTCACCAAGGGCCAAGAGTTGATGTTCTGGGTATCTAGATGCTGCTGGGTAATGTTCTGCTGGAATTTGGAAGTTCAGTAAACTGTTTTTCAGCATCAGCATGTGAAGCTTGTAAACCGGGACCTGAAAACTCAGTCTGGGAGTGACGTGAAGAAATTTTTGAGCACCCTGACTATAGATGGTATAACCCGGAGTGACCAAGGGCTGTACACCTGTAAGGCTTCCAGTGGGCTGATGACCAAGAAGAACAGCACATTTGTCATGGTCCATGGTAAGCTAAGATCTCCTTTGGGATTATGCTGTACTTTGGAAAATGAGATGATTTAAATAAATTTAGGTCAGCTAGTGATTCCTGTTTTGTTCATTCAGAAGATATTTTTGAACTCTTGCTAGGTAGGTCACATGACCGAGAGGTCAAGAGCATAGCTTGGGTTAAAGTTCCAACTTTAATGATGAGATGAGCAAACATATCACTAATGCTCACTAAATACTGCTTGCAGTAGCTGCTGTTGCTGGTGTTATTGCTATAATGTGCAGAATGTTATTATCTAAGATAGTTTTTAAACTTTCATTTTACTGCAAGGTGATGATCCTACTTGAGTAAGCATGAGCCTTGAGTTGGAAAAACCTGGACTGAATTACTTTCTGTGGGGCTTTCCCCAAGTAACTTAATTACTCATTACTCACTTGTTCTCTTTCACTCACGTACATGTCTCAGTTTAGATGATAGTTTATGTGGCACCCAACTTATGAGCTTTGGTAAGGATTTGGGGTTTTATAATGTGGAAACACATAGAAGGGTTTCAAGCAGAGACAGAGACATGTTCCGAATTATTTTTTATAGGATTACTCTTTTTTAAAATATGGTCTACTTTACGGAGGTAAGGGCAAAAGTAGGGAGACCAGTTAGGAGGCCAATTGCAATAATCCAGATGACAGATGGTGGGTGGCTGGGACAAAAGTGGTAGAGGTAGAAGTGGTGAGAAGTGATCTGATTTTTAGAAGTTAGAGCCAATAGAATCTGCCTATCACTTTGTTGGCTGTGGAGTGTGAGAGAAAAGGAATGGAAGATGACATTTGGAAGATGATCATGAGCAAGCTGAGTGAATGGTGATTTCACTTGCTGAGATAGGGAAGATTGGGAGAGGAGTAAGATTAGGGGAAACAGGAGTGGGTATGTTTGTTTGGAGATGCCCACTAGACATCCCAAGGGAGATATGTAATATGTAAACCTGGTACCCAGACAAGTCATGGCAGGAGATGTAAATTTAGGAGTATGAGCCTGAGGCTAGGGAAAGGGCAGATAAAGACAAGAGGTCTGACGACTGAATCCAGGGGTGCACGGTGGGGCATGTATAGAGTGTCATGAAAGCAGAGGAGAAGGAGTACCTAAGTGTCCCAGGGGGACTCAGAGGAAGCTTCACAGAGGGAAACCTGCTTGAATTGAGATCTGAGCAGTTGGTAAGCTTTCGGAGTGCACTTGGGGAGAGGGAACACAAACCTGGTGGTGTGGGAGAAGCTGGGATGTGACCGATAGCAAACAGTATGGGGAATCTCGGAACTGCGACCCCCAAGGCCTTAGACCCTTCACTTGAAATGAAATAATAGCCCAAATGACTGCTTACAATAAGTTGACATTTTTGAGAATAACTATTATTATTTCCTTTCAGAGAAACCTTTTGTCGCTTTTGATAGTGGCATGGAATCTTTGGTGGAAGCCACTGTGGGAGACCATGTCAAAATCCCTGTGAAGTGCCTTGGTTACCCAGCTCCAGAAATAAAATGGTAACTCATGGAAATAAATGCAAAGCATTGTTCTACATGAAAGTAGATCTTTAGATTATGTAATTCCTGTTTTTTTTTCCTCATAGGTATAAAAATGGAAGACCCATTGAGTCCAATCACACGGTTAAAGTGGGACATGCACTGACTGTTATGGAAGTGAGTGAAAAGGACACCGGAAATTACACTGTCGTTCTGACCAATCCCATCTCAAAGGAGAAGCAGAGCCACGTGGTATCCCTGATTGTGAATGGTGAGTCTGTAAGTTTTCCTTCTCTGCCCAACGTTTATTATAAAGAGGATGACCATGTTTTCCTCAACAGCCACGCCACCATTCCTTTGTTGCCTGCTGCTTCACCCACAGCAGCAGTGGGGCTCCTGTGTATAAAAATGCTCCAAAGTAGCACAGTTGAAATGAGGTGTAGGAGAGTGTGTTCTGGACATGTTTGCTTAACAGGCCATGCAGATGAACCGTTCGGTGGTCCAATGCGAGGTTAAAGTAGAAGGTACCCTCAATGGCTAAAAGCTGAGAGTGCCTGTGGGGACAGCTGACAAGCCTAAGCAGCACTACCTTTGTGCCTGTCTCACGGAATCGTGCCACTGGCATTGCAAATGTGTAAGACTCTTTTTGAATTTTGTGGGAAGCTTCCAGTTTGATTTTGTAGTGGATGTATCAGTGATGCCAAGGCAGGTCCACACTGTTAGCTGGTTGGAAGCTTTTCCATTTTTTTTTTAAACAGGAGTCTATGAGCTGAGTCTGAGGCTGTAAAAGGAAGGTACTAAGTTTTTGTTTTAAGGATATGATTTGAACTTCGTTTTCCCAAACTGAAAGATGTAAATAAGTTCTCTAGATGGGGGGAAAATGAGTTTTACGGTCAAGTAAGTGTGGCAAATGCTAAGTTGATGTAAAATAAAACAGGCATCTTTATTGCAGGGCTTCTCAGGGCCTTTATTATGCAAATGCATATTGCCATTCTGCAAGGGGAGACACATAGTCTTCCAGGTTTAACAAATTTATTTGAGCAAAGCATCCCTCCCCCAGTAAACTCATTAATATCTTGTTCCAAACACGTTTGGGAAATGATTCTCTGTTGTAATTCTTTGTTCTCCCTGCTGGCATGCACGTTCAAACTTCAGGATCTCCTCCTGTGACATGAAGGTGCTTCCCCCCTATATCCTGCAACCTCCCTGTGTGTCTCTTGAGTTTGGCTTTATTTCTTTGCTGGGACATCAGCTTCAAGGAGTATTTTAAAAGTAACAACTTCCAGAAATGTCCCTTAGAAGCCACTCGGGAGTTGGGGACGGAGAAGTGAAGTTTGGAGGCTGCTGAGTTAGGTGGGGAGGAGGAAATGAACAGGAGAAAAAGATGTAAAAATGAACACTGAGTAGTCCATTCTCATTAATTCATGAATTCACTGAACAGTTGACTCGCCCTGGCATTTACCCAGCTATATAAAATCAGCATAAAAAAAGAAGTCAGGTTTTGAAAGTATAATCTAAGGCTTTATGTTGAAAGTGATGAGAAAATAGTTTCACATTAATGACTTTGGAGCCAAAAAGGATAAAAGAAGGGAGGGGAAGAAGGAGAGGGAGACAGAGTCAGAGAAGAGGTGTGAGTGACTTTGGACATATTATTGACTTTTTTTATGTTTTATTTTTCTCATGTAGTTGGAGAACAACAACAGTGGTTGTATGGATTAAATGAATTAATCAATGTAAAGCACCAAGAACAATGCTTGTTGCACAGTAAATGTATTCACTGTGTTATTCACAACCATTGCCTTTTTCTTTGCCCTGATTTGTGGCATGGGAAGGACAAGGAGAAATATCCATGTAATGTAGATGAGAAAAACTGAAGCACAGTGTGGTGAGATTTTCAGACATTCAGTTCATTAGATTATTACTATCATTAGCAGTGGTGGTAGTAGTAGCAGTGGCAGTATCACTAAAAGTCAGGTCTCCTGTTTCCAATGTAGATGTTCTTTGAAAACCCAAATGAGGGCAAAGTTACCTGCTTAGAAAAACGTGGGCTTTAGTTGCTTGAAACTTCTACTTTCCATTCCGCGAAGTTAATTGCCATTTCAAAAGTTGTTTTTCCCATCTCCAGTCCCACCCCAGATCGGTGAGAAATCTTTGATCTCTGCTGTGGACTCCTACAAGTACGGCACCACCCAAACGCTCACGTGCACGGTGTATGCAGTTCCTCCCCCAAGTTCCATCCTCTGGTATTGGCAGCTGGAGGAAGAGTGCACCTACAACCCCACGTGAGTAGGGCCACACCCTCTTTTTCCTTGCCATCTCGCATTTCTTGTAGCCAAGCTCTGCTAAGACTCCATTCTAAGCTGAGAAGGCTGTCTCTAATTTTAAAAAAAATTATCCCCCAGGGGGTGCTCCTAGTCTCCTTCCATCTCTCGCTGTCTTATGTTTTACATGCCTTGGAGCATCCTGCTGTGAGGTTAGCTGTCCTTGTCATGGGTCAGCCCTGATGTACACCTCTCCAAATGCAGGCTCTTGGCTCACTTTGCTAATCTCCAGTCTTTGGGTTTTCTCCTTATACCAGTGAACCAGCGAATGCCCCATGTCTCCTTATCTGTGAGAAGGTTCATCTCGAGGAAGTGCTGCTGGATTCAAGGGAGCAATAGAACTAGCGGCAGCCAGCCCCCAGAGGCTCAGGCGCTGCTTATCAGGTTCTAACACAAGGACAGACATCCTTAGGGAAAAAAAACCAACAACAACAAGCCACCTACACCACCCTAAGCAGTTCACTTCCTGTTGTTGTTTTTGAGGTGGCCACTACTAGATTCTTCCTCCAGTGCTGAGGGTTTCCTACCCAGAGGCCACTGTCCCATGGAGGTTACTTTAAGAAGCCGAATGGTCTCTCGGTTTCCTTGCCTTCCTTTGAACTAAATTAACTTGAATTGTCTTGTCGATCCAATTTATGAATGGAGGTTTGTTGCCAGAATAGCTGCTTCCCTCCTGTATCCTGAATGAATCTACCTACACCTTCTTCCCTAATTGCTGAGACCTATTTTTAATTGGCACCAAGTCTTGTAACAGAGTTGGATGCATTGGAAGTTATTTCTTTTTTTTAAAAAAAAGTTGATTTTTACTTACTTATAGAGATGGGGAAGGGAGGGAGAAAGAGAGGAAGGGAAGCATCGATGTGAGAGAGAAACATTGATTGGTTGCCTCTCACATACCTACAGTGGGCACCTGGCCTTCTGAGAACATGATAATGAAAGTGTGACTCCGTTCCTTACTATAGATGTGAGTTAAAGAAATGTTTAATCATTGCGTGATCTGTGATCTCTTTCTTATAGGCAAGCTATCTTAATGACAAACCCATATACCTGTAAGGAATGGAGAAATGTGGAGGACTTCCAGGGGGGAAATAAGATTGAAGTCAACAAAAATCAATTTGCCTTAATTGAAGGAAAAAACAAAGTGAGTCTGAAATGCTTTGATATGAAAATCCATCTCTCTCTTTTATGGAAGGATGGCATGGAAGCAGGGCATCACAATATGTAAGGAATATTGGTGACTGATAATCAGATAAATCAGATTATAAAATATTAGCATATTAATCAGTCTGAAAACACCACTGAGTTTTAGAAGCACCTTGACTTATTACTAGTGTAGCATAGGATAAAACACATGTCATTAAATCTATACATCCGTTGTAAGGTGACTCTGATTTTACAAGTATGAAAATGAGAAAATAATGTTATATTAAAACACATGGTTTCCAGAGCCCATTTTGTGTAACATGTGAGCTAACATGACGTAATTATACTTGTATGAATTTGAGAGTGGTCAGTTTAGTTGGGTGAATGTAGTAGGCAGGTCCCAGCCGTTGCGGGGATGGCTGTATTTTAATCTGAGTGCATGTGCATAAACACAGCCTCCATTGTTTATGTCCTGGGATTTTTTTTCACAGACTGTAAGTACCCTTGTTATCCAGGCGGCAAATGTGTCAGCTTTGTACAAATGTGAAGCAACCAACAAAGCTGGGAGAGGAGAGAGGGTTATCTCCTTTCACGTGACCAGTAAGTGCTGCTCTCCAAGGGGTGGGTTGGATCTCTCACCTAGGGGGTGCTAAGCTGTCTGATGCTCCATGGCCCTTGATATTCCTTTGAGTGCCATGGTGGGAAGAGGACTTGGGCTGATAATTGATGCTTTTGTTTATAAACTGAAACCCCTTAGGTAGCTCTGGGGATCATGTGAAGTAGGTATATCCAGCTTCACTGGAGAGATAATGGTTTCACACAGGCTTTTAAATCACAAGTCATGCATCATATTTTCATCAGAGTTTAGCGCAGTGCTTGGTTTATTGGTGTTCAGTCAATATTGGTAGGCTTGCCACTGACCTGTTGACAAGGTTGGGTTTTCTCAAGACAATTGAAATGACATAGGAGCAGTGCCCTCCAAACACTGGTGATTTTGTCTGTTCATCTTAGTTTTATGAATAAGCTTTAGCTGATATTTGATAAATATTTATAAAAATTTATTTACATTTCCAAATAATATATTTTGGTAAAATGATACTTTTGGAGACCTGAATTGTCCATTTGGGTTGTCTTCTTGTATTACTTTGTCTGAGATTGCTAGAGCTTCGCTTCTCTTTGTGCTTTCTAGTAGCCTGAAGGCAACAGGAAGACAATAGTATGCTTCCCAAGTTGAATGACTATCTTCTAACCATGGGTTTTACATTTCAGAGGGTCCTGAAATCATTCTGCAACCTGGCAGCCAGCCAACTGAGCAGGAGAGTGTGTCTTTGTGGTGCAGTGCAGACAGAGCTACATTTGAGAACCTCACATGGTACAAACTTGGCCCACAGGCTCTGCCCACACCTGTTTGCAAGAACTTGGATGCTCTTTGGAAAATGAATGCCACCATGTTCTCTAACAGTACAAGTGACATTTTGATCGTGGAGTTCCAGAATGCATCCTTGCAGGACCAAGGAGACTATGTCTGCTTTGCTCAGGACAGGAAGACCAAGAAAAGACATTGTGTGGTCAGGCAGCTCACAATCCTAGGTGGGGAGGCAACTCTGGGTCATCCGGAGGCCTTTGGAATGTCTTGCATGTTGTGTTTTCAGGGGCTGAGTAAAGATTATTGCCCTCTAGGAGTTTATAAAGTCAACTGGTGCACACTTATCTTATCCACTGAAAGTCCTGAGGGCAGAAAGAAGCTAATAATGGTGAAGTGATTCAGGGGTTGTCCAACCTGAGGCCAGCGGACCACACGTAGCCCAGGATGGCTGTGAATGTGGCCCAACACAAAATCGTAAATGTGCTTAAAACATTATGAGATTTTTTTTGTGATAACACGTCATAATGTATTTAATGTGTGGCTCAAGACAACTCTTCTTCCAGTGTGACCCAGAGATACCAAAAGGTTGGACACCCCCAGAATAGCTTGGCTCTTTCCAGCCCTGATGGTGGAATAACTCACTAGTATCTGCAAAGGATAGCCCTGAGATGATAATTTTCATGAGTAGATAGCTTGGTGAATTTCCATGAAGCCACTGTCTGTACCTCATCTAACCCTGGGCCCTGCACAGAGTCCGTGTAGCCGTGGCTCTGTCTCTAAGGAGAGCAGGCAAATCTGGCGAGTTTCTCTTTGTGGCCCCTCCCTCCATTTTCTCTTATCCTCAGTGTTTCTTCCAAGTTTCTAAGATGTGTGTGTCCTGTTCATTTGCTTGTATGTTTTTTGGAAGGATAACTTCTCAGGTAAACTCATCTACAGGAAAGTTTTAGAGGAATAATATCTTCAGAGGCCATGGCATATTTTAAGAGGTATCTAGGATCAACCTTAGGATGTGTTTTGCTAATGTTAAGACTCAAGTGTCAAAAGGAGAGACGTTTTTAGGTGAAATTCTTGGGCCTGTTAAAACCACCATGTGTCATGTTTCCTGTGCCCGTCGGTGGCTGCTCTGTTGTTCAGCTGCTGGGAGAATCCAGAAAGAGATTCGAAGGAGGCTCCTGGCCTTGCCACGCCCAGGAAACGTGTGCTCATAAAGAGCTGGTTTGCTTCCCTAAGAACTCCCAAGTAGTTTCCCAAAAATTATTCCTAGAAATTGAGTAGCATCCAGAACATTTGCTAAACCCCCATGTCATTCACTGCTGAGGTCATCTTCTTTCAATAAATGTTAAATTAGATTATTTCAGCAAGATTCCTTTTGATGTTCAATTGGTTTGGACAAGCTATTTCCATAGCACTTTGATGATTTATAAGAAAAGGGTAAATCTTAAGTTTTTCTGTGCATGTGACCAAATACCCATGGGCTTACTTTTCTTTAAATCTTTGACTTTCCTTAGGGTATTGTTTTTGTTTGTGTTCTAGTGGAAATAGCATTGGCCTGGACTTTTAGGTTCCACTAGATTCTATTAGTTCACCTATTCACTTAACTATAAAGACTTGGGGAAATTGTTTAACCCCCTGAATTGTAGTTATTTAATTTATAAAATAAAGCTGATACTCCCTTCCTACCAATCACAGGACCGATAGTGAACAACAGAGGCATTATAAATGAGTTTTGTGAAAAGTACCAAATAAATATAAGGCATTCTTTGTGCGTTGACTGCGGTGTTTGTTACACTGAAGTTTTGCACCTTCCAAGAGAAACATGGCAGAACTCTAGGGTGTCAGCAGCTAGAACTTTCTTGGGAGGGAAGCTATGTCTAATTAGAGGAAAAATCCATAAAGGTGACAACCTTCATCTTGGGATATGATTACCAGCTTGAATCACTAATATGATTCAAGAGATGCAGTGACCTGCCTGAACTGTCCGACCTATTGATTTCACTTCACTTTACTTGGTGAACAATGGCACTTATGTCAAACTCCATGTGTTTTCAGCTCAGTCAACCAATAATATGCTGTTTACTAAATTTAAATGGTTTAATAATTTACTGGCACTCCAACCATTTTTGAAGTTACACCTAAACGTCGCATTTTCTGTGTGCATAGAGCGCATGGCACCCATGATGACAGTGAACCTGGAGAATCAGACAACAAGTATTGGGGAAACCATTGAAGTTGCGTGCACAGCCTCCGGGAATCCCTCTCCACAGATTTCCTGGTTTAAAGATAATGAGACACTCGTGGAAGACTCAGGTGAACAGAACATGTCTGTCTCCCTTTGGTTGCAGAATTTTCCTGGAGATGTATAAAGTCCACATTATTTTTTTATTTGTTTGAGATAGAAAAAAGTAACGATCTAAATGTCCACACTCTGTTTCATTGCACAGCCTTAGAATGAGAGTATTCAGGGTCTCGTCGAATTCTCATGGAAGGCAGTGGTTGCTTTGGAGTTAGATATAATAGCCCAAGATAAAAGACAACATTTATAGTTCAAAATTTTTTCCTGAAAAACTCCACCAGGCCACATCATAAATGACAATCATCATTTTCCTCCTCTCTTAGGCATTGTACTGAAAGATGGGAACCGGAACCTAACCATCCGCAGGGTGAGGAAGGAGGATGAAGGCCTCTACACCTGCCAGGCCTGCAGTGTTCTTGGGTGTGCAAAAGTGGAGGCATTTTTCATTGTAGAAGGTCAGTGGGCCTCGACAGGCACATCGGACTTTTAAAAATTAGCTTGTGTCTTATAGACACTCATACATTTTGCATGGGAAGATTATAGGTGGTTTTTAAACTATTCTTTGTATTTTGTAAATTTTCTATTATGAATATGCATTATTTTAACCAGAGAACATAATTACTGTCATTTTAATTTTGTTTGCATCACATTTCTATCCCTGCAGTTCTCACTGTGGAAAAATTCTTAGCCAGGCCAGCAGAATTTCTGCCTTTCCCTGATTCTTTCTTTATTTGAATGGCTCAGTGAACTTGTTATATGAAATTATACCCCTATGTTTATTTGGAAAATCACTAGAGTAACTGCCTGGTCATGAAAATCAATGCTATCTGGACAGTCACAAATGTTCATAGTTTTCACGGGACTAAAGATAATTAAGATTCATTTGTGAACAATAGACCATTGCTTCTCTGAAATAAAAAATTGGGGATTCTTATCTAAATGTGAAAGGATGCTCATATGTGTATGCAGGCCTGATGTGAAATCTGGCATTTTCTCAGATGGGAAAGGTGATCTGTGGCAGAATGTTTTATCTTCAGGAGTGTATTCCTGTGCCTTTTTTGGTTAATAACCCGTCAGGGGACAATGACAGTGTATTGTGTGGGTGAAGGGATGATATGCGAAGGGAGGGAAGAAGGGTGGTGACAGAGGAATTGACGGATCTCTGTGAACTCCTCCTAACTTTCCTCTCCAGGTCTAGATCACAGTCCCTTTAATCTGTCAAATCTCTGTTGCCAAGTATTGCATCTTGATACCTTGACTTATTTTCAAATCTGGGTAGGCTTATTACCATTTCACACACTGCACTGGCAAATAAAATTTCAAGTGCATGAAATAAATAAAGATTTCAAGTGACATGGTGGTTTTGTCACTTTCACAGTGCTTCAAGCTTGGGGTGGATCCTAAGAGAGATGTCCTTCTCTCCTCCTTGCTCTGCCTCACCTCCGCTAACTGCCGCTCGTTCCCAATAGCTAACTAGGTAACTTTGGCACAGGGATTAGATTTACTTCTCACCTGAATAGAATATTAAGACAGGAAGAGGTAAATGTTTACTTTTCCTGCTAGGTTCCCAAATGTTATTGTGGGAATATTAATACGCACACTTATCTAGACGATTGAATCTCTGAACTTTTTACCTTGTATAAACTGACTTTTAATCTCTGCATATAGAGAATGATTTCAGTATGACCACCAGAGGAACTAAATCTACTTCCAAGCATCTTTGGTGCTTGTCTCTCAACTATGAACTCTTATTTTGCTAACTCATTAATTACTTGTCTTTCTGCCTTCTCGAGGCCACCCTGGGCCACTCACAGCTGGTGGCTGGTTTAATTCACACTGCTCTCAGCCACTAGGGACTCTAGGTGATAATTGCTTCCTTATCACCTCTTTGCTAATCACTCTGAGTGGACAGTGCCCCGAGGCCTTAATTTCACCCACTCAGAGCTGTCCTCTGGAACTCTGAGCTTCCGCAGCTTTTTCTCTTCTCTTTCCCTTCCCGAGAGTTTTTTTTTAATTTTTCAGTTACAGTTGACATACAATTTTGTATTCGTTTTAGGTGTACAACACAGTGATTAGACACTGATGTAATGTAGGAAGCGATCACTTCAATAAGCCTGCTACCCATCTGACACCACACATAGTTATTACAACACTACTGACTCTGTTCCCCATGCTGTACTTTACAGCCTGCGACTGCTTCTGTAACTGGCAATTTGTACATCTTAATCACTTCCCCCTTTTCATCTGCTGTTGCCAAAACCTCTCCCATCTGGTAAACATCAAAATGTTCTTTATGTGTTTGTTTGTACTTTGTTTGTTTGTTGTTGGTCTTTCTCAAACACCATATACATCAAAACATCGATTATCAGAGTAAAACTGGATGTTTATCTTCTCCCACTAGAAATACTTTTCTTCTCTGTAGAACATGACCTCTTTCCTTTCCATCAAAGTCTTCTTTCAAACACTTTCTATGGTTGTTTTTGAAGACATTAACATTTCTATCCTTCATTGCTTTAGAATTTTATTGTTGGAAGCTTTCATGAGCAAAGTTTTGCAAACCTTAAATTACCCATGAAGAATATTAGACTCCATCCAAGTCAGGGGTGTGGGACATTTTATTTGGGATGTTTCCCTGTTGGTAAGCTTGAACTTTGTCATCTTACATCAAAAGGTGTGAGTCTCCAACGGTTGATGTTCATTCAACTGTGTCTTTCCAGGTGCCCAGGAAAAGACGAACTTGGAAGTCATTATTCTAGTAGGCACTGCAGTGATTGCCATGTTCTTCTGGCTACTTCTTGTCATTGTTCTACGGACTGTGAAGCGGGTAACAAAATAATTTCTCTCCTACCCCATGCACTTTGGTTTTCATGATTAATGAAAGCTGACTGGGGCTCTCTGAGTTGTTTCTTCCCATTGTTAAGGGCTCAATGAGCACAGTTTATTTCAATACAATAACATTCTTGCCCATTTTCTTTTGGCTGGACCACTGGGTTTTAATTGATAGAAGCCACTAGAGGAGAAAAGGGCTTGGACTGACTAGTGTAATTAAGATTTAAGAACTTAATTCTGAGCTCGTTTAGTTGAGGGGACACTGGAAACAGGATGATAATAGGACTATTCTCACACTCTGTGAGTTTTATTTTAAAATGAGACATCAGGAATGAGGCTTCCATCAAAATAATAACAAGCACACAGAACAACAGCCAAACAACGGAATGTGTGTCACTTAAAGGGAGTAATGCTTTCCAGGCCAATGGAGGGGAACTGAAGACAGGCTACTTGTCCATTGTCATGGATCCAGATGAACTCCCCTTGGACGAACACTGTGAACGCCTGCCTTATGATGCCAGCAAATGGGAATTCCCTAGGGACCGGCTGAAACTAGGTGTGTTTTCAAGTGATATTGGGTTTATCAGACCATCTCTTCTTTCTTTAGGATGATGACAAATCTAGTCTATGCAAAGGTTGGATTCTAGTTCAGAAAGCATTTCATCTCTTGAATTTGAATAATCATCCTTTTAGTCACCTAGAAGTAGGGTCCCTTATAATTATACAAAGCAGGACATTTGGAGGGTGAAGGGAAGAGATACCTAAATAGTTAAGCCAGGGCCAGGAGCAAACTGGACTGTCCGTGTTAAACTAGGATGTATGGTTACCCAACCTAGTTGGAATCTGTGTATCACATTGGTGGTATAATAGCCCAAGTCCAATTTGTCGCCACTGTCGTTGTTGACTGTAGGTAAGCCTCTCGGTCGTGGTGCCTTTGGCCAAGTGATTGAAGCAGATGCCTTTGGAATTGACAAGACAGCAACTTGTAAGACAGTGGCCGTCAAAATGTTGAAAGGTAAAAATCAAAGTTATGTGGTGGTGTGACCCCCTCTCTCTTTCATCTGGTCTTTACACATGATGAAAGGCTTGTATCAGTGGCTCTGTGATTGGGTGGGCCCACCAGCCCAGCATTCAGTCAACCTGTATACCTTAGTGCAAATTGGAAAAAAGTTCTCTTATAGCCCTGTGCTAGGGTGCACGGCCAGGCAGGCAAAATTGGGGATGGGTTTCAGCTGTCCACTCCCTCCTTCCCCACCTTGCCTGGGAGTCCTTGTATCAGACACAGCTTGCACAACTGTCCTGAGTGGCCTGGCTCTAGGGAGAAAAAAACCACCTTGGTTATATACAAATTGTTTTGTACTATATCATGGTGCATTGGTAAGATAATTATAGACCATCCAGAAACATGAAGAGAAATTTGATATAATTAGTAAAAATAGTAGAGTGCAAAACCACCATGCTCCCTATAATTGGAATATGTAAAGATTTCACATATAAAAATAATATGCAAAATCTCAACAGTTGTGCTAAAAAAGGATTATGGGTGATATTTAGAAAATTAAAACCTTTGCAAACAACTGGTCATCGTAATAGTAATGGAATTCTGGTCTTGCCATTTTAATTTGGGGAGGTGATGCATACAGCACCTTTTGCTCCAATTACAATGTGCTTTTATTGATGGAGATGATGCTACCTACCCTTTGCCAATAGGTCTTGTGCATTTCAAAGCCATCTCTCTCCTTTTGCCTATTCTCCTTTGTGGCCAAGGGAATATGTAATTTCGAGGTGGCTCATTAGGACCTGAGGTGTGGACCATGTCTGTGAATTACAGGGAAGTGTACCAGCCGGTGCGGGATCAAACCCACAGTGTTAGCCTCATCAGCCTCATATGCCAACTGGCCTTACCAGCTGGCCCTTGTTAAGTTTCCTGCTTGGCACAGATTGGTGGGAACTTCAGCACAGCCCCGAACACACAAGGATATTTAATACATGGTACTGCTTCCTTACGAGGAAGCACTGAAGTAACCAGGCCCCCAAAAGCATAGTAAACCTGGGATATGAAAATCCAATTTTGTAAAAGAAGAAAATTTGGGCATGATTCCACTTGCAGATGGATTCTCCACTTGCAAAAGACTTCACTATGAATTCTTTTAAATATCAAACATTCTGAATGCACTGAAAGGAAGAATTTGATTTAGAATCAGAAAATATAATTCATACTTAACTTTTAGGGGAATGCACCTAGTCTGTAAAGTGGGCTACAGTTGATTTATCCCTGGAGAGGAGGTTGAAGAGATGCACCAGTCTTCCTAAGGCGACACCCACATTTACGATTGCCCTCTTGGCCCTGTATTTGCAGAAGGAGCAACACACAGTGAACACCGAGCCCTCATGTCTGAACTCAAGATCCTCATTCACATTGGCCATCATCTCAATGTGGTCAATCTCCTAGGTGCCTGTACGAAACCAGGAGGTGAGTACCTGTGGGTGGTCCTGGTTCCCTGATTCAGGCATATGCATCTCTGCTGCTGTTTGAGGGAAACCGCTCAACTCCCATGGCTGTGAATCCCTTCACTTAGGATACTTGACCAGATTTCCAGATACAGGGTGTGGCAAAAGTAGGTGTACAGTCTGGCCAAGGTTATATGGGCACTATAAATTATTCTAGCTCTTCGTGTGAGTGAAAAGAAGGTCACATCACTATGATACAGTCTATTACTTGTGTAGCAGGGATTTAGATGAGAAAAGTAAACTTCCCCCAAAACTTGAAAACAAAAGATACTGACAGTAGGTCTCCCTAAAATGGATTCATCTTGGGTGATTCTGTTGGAAAGCAAGTGGGTGTGTGTTCTTTTTAAATTTTTGTCAGTGTTGTGGAATTGCCTTTTAGAAAAAGCCAGGCTACCATACGAGTGGCTTATGAGCAACTGATTTCCATAATCCTATTCCCGGCGAAAGGTTGTAGGTTTTTCATGATGTTTCCTGGTTGAAAAATACATTAAACACTTGGGGAGAAACGTGAGTGAAACACGTCCTCCTTTCCTCACATGCTGTGCTGTCTGCAGGCCCGCTCATGGTGATCGTGGAATTCTGCAAGTTTGGAAACCTGTCCACTTACTTGAGGAGCAAGAGAAATGAATTTGTCCCTTACAAGGTATGGCATCCCCTACCTCAACTCTGGCTGCACCGTAAAATGGGAGAATACTGGAAGCGGTACGGTTAATATTTTTGTTAAAATTTTGTGAGGAACTTGTGAGGGGTCTTCTCACATTACCTTCTGGGTGGACATAGGCTTCTCATGATTTATTTTTGCGGCTTCACCTATGGACCCATGATAGATGGTACCCGGAGAGAGGAAAAGGTGGGCGAGGTTAAGGAAAGGAAGGCCAGCTCGGGAGGCTTCTCTGTCCCCTAGAGTGGAAATCCCTCTGTAGAGAGCACACTAATGTTGGAAGTGTGTCTGAATGAAACTTGAATCAAGGCATTTATCTCTGTGAGCTCAAGAAGGAATGAGGCTTTATGGAAGAAAATCTATTATCTAAAATACTTGTCCAAAATTTTAGCCTAGAGACTGCATAACCCTGACATTGATGTCCTTCTGGTCTGTCTCTAAGTAGTTACAACTGTTTTCAAAGTTTGCTACATTTTAGAGATCCATTTTGTAATCAAGGAGTTTGTTCATGTGCTTTTTAAAAATTTTTTAAAGATTTTATTTATTTATCTTTAGAGGGTAAGGGAAGGAGAGAGGGAGAGAAATATCAATGTATGGTTGCCTCTCATGCGTCCCCTGCTGGGAACTGGCCTGCAACCCAGGCACGTGCCCTGACTGAGAATCAAACCAAGATCCTTTGGTTTGAAGGCCCGTGCTCAATCCACTGAGCTACAGCAGTCAGGGCTGTTCATATGCTTTTTTATAGACCAAAGGGGCGCGATTCCGTCAAGGGAAAGAATACGTCGGGGAAATCGGCGTGGATCCTAAACGCCGCCTGGACAGCATCACCAGCAGCCAGAGCTCAGCCAGCTCTGGATTTGTTGAGGAGAAGTCCCTCAGTGATGTGGAAGAGGAGGAAGGTACCTGCCATTGCTTTCCCGTGCATGCTCTCGTAGGAACAGACAAGGTGACAGGGTGCTGTGGGAAATGCTGCCGTGGGAAAAGTCTGATACTACCTAATATTTGAAAGACACCGGAATTTCTAGACTGGCTGCCTTTAGTCTCCCCAGAGGGGAAGTATGGAAGCTCTACATAACAGCAGGTGAGGCTGCAAGACGGACGGAGCCTGGCTAGCCTGAGCCATCTCGAACCCCGGGAGAACTAAGCAGTTGGCAGCTATCAAACCAATGCTGTTAAAATGTTGGTTCAGTGTTTATTAGCAAGAGAGGCTCAGTGCTATGTTCCAGAAGGGCAGAGAAGGCGCTCTGGTGGCTGCTTAGTCTCCCCGTTGTTGCCCCAGGCAGTTCAGCCCCACATTGCTTACTTCGCCGCCCAACAGAAGTCCTTCACTTAATCCTACCCGACCTTCTCCAAGGCAGTGTAGGGGCCATCTGGTACTTCTTCCCCACCCTAAGTGGCTCATCAAGTCTTACTTCCAACCACACTTCCTCAGAGGTGTCTTGGGAAATACACTTTTCTTTATCTGGCCATATTCTTCATCTGAAATGAGTGGTGCTCCATTTCCAGCCTAACTTCCAGGACTTCGAACTCCAGCATATACTATATACCTGCTCCCCCCAGAAGGAGCAGAGAGTGCTCCATGGAGGCAGAGCTAGGGCCTCCTCACACCTGGCTCCTCATGAGGCTTGAGCTTAGAATAATCCAATTATGAAATAGTGGAAGACCTTGCTTCTCTTTCCCTAGATAAGAGGCCATAGATAGTACTGGAGTCTGACTTCTTGCCCCCTGAGAAGCCTAGTGGGCAGTGTGAGGCTGGAAGGTGGTCTGGAAGAGTGTGAGGAGGTGGTCTAGACCTCACAGAACTGGACCCACTCTGAGTGGAGCCACCTTGGCCCTGTCCTTCTCCCCCCCAAAACGGTGGCCAGTGAGCTGCAAACCCAAGGGACCGGGCTAGTATGTCGGAGCAGAAGGAGTGCTGGCCCAGAGTTTTGCCTCCATTTCCTCATTTGGAAAATGAGGAGCTCTCACTGGTTATTCACCGAGAGCCCTGTAGCCCTAAACATAAAAAGTCATTGAGAAAACAGTTTGAAGTGTTTTTAATACGCGCAAAGTTATTACAACTGTTTTTTCACTTATTGTACTTTGGTATTTGATTCCAAGAAAGAAGCCAGGTCTTACCCTATCTGACTAAAACTAAGAGATCATGTTGAAACACACATGAATGTCTTAGTGGCCATTTGTACCAGTTGCATGGAAGTAAATACCACCAGTTTACGAAATTCATCATTTGTCTTCATGTTCCTGCATTCCCTCATTCATGTCCTTGAAGGAGAAACAGCATCCTCCTAGGCCAGATTTATTGCATTTGTAGCACTTTCTCATCTTGAAAGTGAGAGAAGTAAATCTGTTTCTGGTATTTTTAGTTATCCGTTGTAGATTATAATTTGACCTTTGTCGTTTGTCCCAGGACAAAGCCTGAAGAGAAAAGATTCAGTGACCCTGAATATTGTTGTTTTATTTTTAGAGTTCTCAATATGAAACTATTGTTTATCCCTCTGGATACATGAAAAAAAAAAAACAAGTTTAAAACAGTAAATTTGAACAAGTTCTCTTTCACCCTGTTATCTGGGCCAATTTCACCTTTATTCTGTCTCCTGGATTCGCTGGTTCAATCTGGCCGAAATGGAAAAACTAATATTTTTGCTAAGGTGTATGATGAAGACTAATAATACTGATTTTCAGCAAATTTACAGAAAATAGAGGCATTTTCTTTCTGCTTGTATTTCCTGAATTTAACTCCCACGTTCTCAAATGAAGACTATTCTAAAAAAAACTTATAAATAAATCGTTTCTGTTGGAAATACTGATCTCTGTACTCCTGGATCTTCTTGCAGCTTCTGAAGATCTGTACAAAAACTTCTTGACCTTGGAGCACCTCATCTGTTACAGCTTCCAAGTGGCTAAGGGCATGGAGTTTTTGGCATCTCGGAAGGTAAGAGAGCTCAAGGGAAAACAGCACATCTCCGCAGTTCACAGATTTGGAAATAAGGTCTCCAGTGCCAGGCCCTGGTGTTTGCTTGGCACTGTAATTCATTCACAGGTCTGGGGAGTATTAAAAGAACTCTATAGGGAAGACCCCCCTGTTTCTGCTCCCTTAAAGGGGTATAAGGATTTCATGAAATTAATTTCTGTGATTCTTGAGCCTTTGCTTATTGAGCATCCATGAACTTGAGGCAGTCTTCTAAGCATTGAGTGTGTGAATACTGGGTGAACAAACAGGCGAAACTCTCCAGCTTCATGGAGTTTCCATTCTATGGGGAGGAGCAAACGGTAAATATCAGCAAGCAAAATACACAGTAGATTAGATGGGAGTAAGCACTGCGGGGAAAACTAAGCAGGAAAGGTAATCGAGTATATAGGAGTGGTGTGTTTGTGTGTGTGCATGCTCTTGTGTCTGTGTACGTCAGTTTTAAACAAAGTGGACAAGGAAGATTTTATAAGAATGTGATACTTGAGCAGTGACCTAGAAGACGCGAGGGATTGAGCCTTCTGGATATGTTGGCGTAAGTCTATTTTTAATTTACTTTTACATTCATCACCATCCATCAAAAAACATGTGTTAGTGGTATAATTAGAAACCAGGAAGGACAGGCTTCAGATGAGAGGGACTAAAGAGCTAAAATTAGAAAAGTAGGCCAAACAAAGGCTGAGGTGGGGACGTGACAAGTTACAAATATTCGGAAGGGAGCAAGGTTGATTCAAGGCTCCGTCCTGGAAAAGGGTATAGTGGATGGTTTGACAGTAAACAAGAACAATTCAAATTACATTTCAAGAAAAATTGTTGTTTGACAAAATGCACTTGCTGCAGCCTGCTGGGGGAAGAAAGACAAAGAGTTTTGGAGTTTATTATTTTTTGTTAATTTGCTTCTAAATCAGAGCGACACCCCTAGCCCATTTATTTTCCTGAGGTTTCAAGCTCATCCCAGGTTTCGGAGCTTCAGGATCTCAGATACCCCTGCCGGGAGCCCTTATCTTCTTCCTCCTTCAGGGAAGGGAGAGAGGTGGAGTCTCACAGAATTTTGTCAAAGAGAAAAAAAGCTCTTCGCCCTTCTTGGAGATTCTCATTTTTTAAAATTACTTTTTTTAAGGCCATAGCCTGCCATTTAGTCAGGGTCCTTTTCAGTGACTGGGGAAGGAAGCTAAAGGATCTTTATTTAATACCACCTGGTTGTTGGGCTAATAACAGAAGCTCTTAGGTTGGAAAGAAAGTAGGAAGGGTTGTCTCTTTTTGGGAACCTCCTGTCTTGCTCAGTCATGCTAGACAACGTGTCTTTAAATACGCCTCCTTCCTACCCAGGAAGGTAAGCCCTACCCAGATGTGAGGTGCAGGTGGTCGGGGATGCTCGGCTCAGGTGATCACCTCTGCACTGACCTGAGAATTCTCATCAAAGCCTTTCATTCATTTAAAATTGTCCCCCTTGACTTACTCTCTCACAGTTCTACCAGGTGGAGCTAAAGCTGCTTAGCAGTAGGGAGCTGGATGATGTTGGGGGACACAGAGAAGGGAGGCACGGGAGCAGAAAAGAAAAGAAAAAGAGAGCCAAGGAGAGCTGGTGTTCCTCTGGTGTAGCGCACCAGAGAAGCAGCCTGGCTAGTGAGAAGCTGCAGTGGCTTTAATAGCCCTTTATGATAATCCCCCGCTTTGAAAACAGGATGAGCCCCACTGGGAACTGTTTATCAGAGCCGGTCCAGCTTCAGTTACATATGGAATGGGGAAACCAACAAACCAGTGAGAGCCCTTGTTTCTGGTTTCCGTGCATTCATTCAAAATAAATCCCATTCTGGGGCGTCCCTTAGAATAACATGTTTCAACTGTAAATGGAGCCAGGCAAAAGGGATGTGTGGATGTGACCAGAAACACACTCTTAATTGTGTCCAAGAGGAGTCTATTTACAATGCCCTCATCGTACTATCACTTAATTATTTAACTCCAAAGTCTGGGCCTGTTTGCAGAATAAACAGATGTGCGTCTCAACAAAACTCAGACTTTTTCCCTGAAGTATTGATAAAAGATATTAACCCAGTGCTTGTTAATCAGTTGGTTTTCTGATGTGGGTTTTTTTTTAGAGCATGAGGTCACAACAGATGTAGAAAAGATCAGCTGTGCTGAGACCTAACACACACAATTCTTTCTGCAGTGTATCCACAGAGACCTGGCGGCACGAAATATCCTGTTGTCGGAGAAGAACGTGGTTAAAATCTGTGACTTTGGCTTGGCCCGGGATATTTATAAAGACCCAGATTATGTCCGAAAAGGAGATGTAAGTTTCAAGGACGAACCCGGTGACCTCTTAAGTGGCAGAATTCAAGCCCCTCTTAGCAAACGTCAGAGCCTGTGTTCAGGAGTAAAGGAAGTGTTTTTCTTCAGAAACTGGCCAAGTTGGAAGCTGATTCCTTGTCTTCTACCCTCTTAGGCACGCCTCCCTTTGAAATGGATGGCCCCAGAAACAATTTTTGACAGAGTGTACACAATTCAGAGTGACGTGTGGTCTTTTGGTGTCTTGCTCTGGGAAATATTTTCCTTAGGTGAGTCACTTCTCTTGGTCCTTCTATCTAGACTCCAGAGAGAATGGTAATAGCCAGTGACCCCCAATGTGCCTTTCCCTGTCTTGTATTCAACCTTTATTGAGTGACACTTACTTGCAAGCTTTGTACTGTAAAACCTAAAAAAAAAAGAAAGAAAGAAAGAAAGAGAGGAAGGAAGAAAAAAAATGTATAGATGATCAGTATGTTCAAGAATCAGATTCAGGGCTTCCTATAAGAGGAAATCAAACGAAATAACAGACATCCCATTCCTGTTTTATTCTAGGTGCTTCTCCTTATCCTGGCGTAAAGATTGATGAAGAATTTTGTAGGCGATTGAAAGAAGGAACTAGGATGAGGGCCCCTGATTATACCACACCAGAAATGTGAGCCTTTAAAAGTGTCCCTTTATTCTCCTTGCTCCCTGCCTAAAAGACTTGCCATCGTAAACTCCTCCTTCATGGCTCAGTTTGTGCCCTACCTGCTGCCTACAGTCCTTCCTTGACCATTTCAAGCCCCGCAATCTCTGCTTCTTGAAATGACTGCATTTGATCTAAACCATCCAGTTAGTCTTTATGAAGTGTTGATCTGCATTTTTCCTCTCTGTGAACACCTGACACTCCAAGTGCAGGGAAGCATCAAATGCGTTGTGATTCCCTGTTTAACATCTTGCCTCCTGATGGACTCTTTGTAAACATTGACTCATTCAAGGGCTTACTTTCAGCCTCAGATCAGGAGGAAAGAGGCAGTTAACTAATGCCTCTAGGCATTATTTAGTATTTAATATTGCTTATTAAATTATTTATTAATCTCAAATAACATTTACTACATTATTTATTAAATATTAAGTTTTTTATTATTTAATAGTAATCCATCAATATTTTGCTTCTCTAGGTACCAGACCATGCTTGACTGCTGGCACGGGGAGCCCAGTCAGAGACCCACGTTTTCAGAGCTGGTGGAACACTTGGGGAATCTGTTACAGGCGAATGCTCAGCAGGTTTGTGACCTCCATCCAGGAAGCTGCTTAAAAGACTACTCAGGTGTCAGGGCTCCTCTGCTGCCTACACCTTGTCATGGCCACTGTGCTGTTCTCTCAGCCACCGAATAAGAAGCTATAGTCTCCCCGATCTGAGCAGGAGTGGTTTTTTCAAAGCTATAATTACCCTTTGAGACAGATGAGATCCCGATTCATAACCTGGGAGCAGACCACTCTTAGTCTTAATAACGTTTCTTTCTGTTAAGTCTTCCGATGCTCTTCTAAAGTTAAAATCAACACTGACCAACTAGTTGATCCAAAGAATACCAATAATGGATGGAATTTCAGGGAATTTTTAATATATTCTGCAGGCAAAAACACATCTGAACCCTGCAAAATAGATGGCTTTATTTTTCCCCAATAAAATCCCAGGCCTCCATAACTTTCAGAGGAGGGTTTTAGACTTGTAGCCTTTGCCACTAGAAAGTTATTTAATCTCCGTCAACACCTCTTACTACAGTGAATGAAAGCCAATTTCCTCCAGCTTTTCTTTTGAACAGCTGGGGGACAGTGGGTCAAATCGGTTTTTATTGCGAATCTTCCAAACATTTAAATGTATCATCTTGCCCTTCATTTCTTTCTTTTGATGAAATAGTGTTAAGTTGTGCTGCCTTTTTTTTTTTTAGAAGACCCATTTTTCCTGCACATTTATTGCTTTTCTCTAGACCGTCATCAGTTTTTCCACTGCCTTGATATCCACAGGCCAGCACTGGTTGACACGTCCTTCGAAGGACCTGGCTCGTGTGGCTGGTTTCTCAGCTCTGCGGGGCTCCCCGTGCCCTGGTGCTGCATCTGTGACCAAGCCTGCTTGGTCTTCATTGTGGCCACAGTGTTCTGTGTCCCCCCACCCATCTCCCTATTCATGAACTCCTTTAATATACTTTCAGGCACACATCCCTTTCAAGTGCCCTTTTGTTTTTTGACAAGCCATTTTTAATGTCGTCTTCAAGTTTTACCTTTCAGATGTGAAGGCAACATACCCCTAACCAAGAAGGCCCCTTGCCCTTTGTTTCTCATGAAAAGGCCCTTGAAGCACTGAAGCCATAACAATAGCACTCTGTGTTTATTGTTTCAGGATGGCAAAGACTACATTGTTCTTCCCATATCAGAGACTTTGAGCATGGAAGAGGATTCTGGACTCTCTCTGCCCACCTCACCTGTTTCCTGTATGGAGGAAGAGGAAGTGTGTGACCCCAAATTCCATTATGACAACACAGCAGGAATCAGGTACTGTCTATGGCCCACATCCCCTCGGGGGGTTGGGCCTCAAGGCCAGCTTGGGGAGCGGGGTGGGAGGAAGACAATTTAGAAAGCTGGGGCATCCCACTTGCATGTGCAGCCGCAGCCCTGAGACTAACATAAAGAGACGCGCTCCTCGAAGAGGGCCTGGTAGGTGTGTTTCCTCCATCTGTAGCCCACATTGCTGCCATAGCTCTTCCTTTCAGAATTGTAAGCCCTGCAGCTGCAAATAGCTGGAATGCCACAGTTTGTTAATCTCCAGAAAAAGAGACCGATTTTACAAAGACATCTGTATTTAAATTATCCCCATGTACTCTTTTATTAATGTGAATTAAGTAGGTTGGGAACGATTCAGGAAGGAAGAGTTCTAGGCATCTGTGAAAACAGACTTGAGCCTCTGGGGCAAGGAGACAGGGAGAGCCCGGGGGATGTGCCCGTATCAGACTGGACAGCACATCTTCAGAAGCTCCACCCAGGTCTGATTTTCAGGGTTTTATTAATATAATGAGGCTTCTGGGCTTATTTAAAACATGTGCACTGCAGCCCTTCCCTGATTTCTAAAGGGGTTCTGAAGGCAGCTTCCTTTTTTCTCTCTCCCAGCACCTGTGCATAAGGAAAAAGTTGATATGGTTTACTACACTACGATATTAAAATTGCCTTTTTTTTAAGCCTGGGACTACTTCCCTTTGCTTTGTTTCTTGTTGCACCCCTTTGGGTGTTCCTCCTGCAACTGGACGCCCTGACAGCCATGGCCCAGGATGCCCTCTGGAGCATGCTGTGGCTGCAGGGAGGGGCGCAGGCCTTTGAGCACTTGGCCGGGTTGCCACGTAGCAGGTGAGGAGGCAACCTGAGCAGTCGGTGTTGTGGCATCAACCACACGGGCAAGCGGGAGCTCTGTTATGAGCGAGAAGAAAGCTCAGAGTGGCTGGAGGCAACATGTGAACCACCTCTTCCATTTTGTCAAGAACTCTGGGCATTTTTCAAAGAGCTTTTCCTTATATTCTCAGATTTTTCCCACATAACTCTGTGTTAGGCAAGGTAGAAAGTGATCTTTTAGGATGTAGATGTTGAACGTGAGGTTTGGAGTGATTACCTGGGGGAATACAATATTTTGATTCAAGATCCAGATTTCGAGTCAGATAGAAGTGGCTTGCACTCCCAGGTAAGCTTTTTAGCAGCTGTGTGACTTGGGGCAGGTGTTCATTGCAACCCAGGTGAGGTCACTGGTGTCATTCAGAGTAATTGTTGTGAGAATCACTGATATAATGCATTTCTAAGTGCCTGGCATTTAGGGAGCTCTCAGTAAATGATAGCTCTTATGTGAGCTGCTTGAATTTACATCCCCAGAATGATTCCCTTTTCTCCGGTATTGAACTTGGTGCCATTTTCTTCCACACCAAGGAGGGCCTATCAGAGAGAAAGAGTCATGGAATGAAAGCCTACAGTTCCACTCCCATGTTAAAAAATCTTAGTTCAAGTTCAGCCAGCCTTCTGGTACAGTAATTATTCCCACAACACTACTGCCTCCTTGTTTATCAGAAAGCCACTTGATCACGAGCTCTATTCCTTGGGTTTTCAGTAACCAGGTGGAGTGAGGACCCAAGTCGGCAGTGTCTTGGCTCACCCGGGGACTTTGCATATGGTGCTGAGAGTTGATGAAGTCATGTTTGTGTAATGGAAGTGCCAAATGCGAGGCTGGATCTAAGACAGGGCTGCTAACATTTACCCCCAGAAGCGTGGACAAATGTGACACCACACTCTGAACACAGGCCTGACTTCTATTTTCTTCCTGTGATTTTTGAATTGGTCTTTCCAGTTCAGTTTCTCTTTTATCCAGCCACAATTTGAAAAATGAAATGAAAATTGGAATCTTTTGTCTGCACCCCTTCCCAACCTCCTCCACCTTTTCTCGTCTTATAAAAATAAGACTCCACGGTCACATTTAAATCATCTAGGCTAAAAGAAAGGCATAATCCAGGCATATGCTCATGGCACACTTCATTTTGATGCTCTCTGTGGGTCTGCTTCCCTGGGGAGACAGAGACAGGCTCTGGTATGCTCGACAGACTTGTTTTCTCCTCTTCCACGTTGCCAGTCAAGTGGAAAAGCCGAGAAGTTGTTCTCACTTGCTCCCTCCTTCTGATTTTCAGTTCCATTGCTTTATAAATAGAGCTGGACAGAGACATCACCGTGGGAGCCAACCTGATGATTTGTTGCCTGGTTAAAAATATGTGTTCAGCATTTATTTAGAGAGGGGCTGAGGGTTGTGCAGGGGAAGGGTGGGGAGGAAGGACCACTGGTGTCTAGACTTCGCGTTTTCTCTCGTTCCCTGAGGATCAGCTCTGGCCCCAAGTTTGCATGCTTCCTGCAAGAAAACACATATTAATTGCACTCATCTTTCTTCAAAGGCAGTTTGGGGACCATCTGCGGTTGCTCTATCATTTTCCCTGGGAGTTTCATGTCCCACGCCAAGCAACTTATCAAAAATTACTTTTCAGTGCTCTCCCAGAAAAAGGTTTTGGCACAGAGCATTTTCTTCATTTTGGTTAATTGTTGGTAATGAGTAAATGTTCCTTGTAGAGTGATGCTTTCGGCTAGAGGTCCCTGAATTTGGCTCTGATATTAGGCAGCTGGAAGCGAAACTGTCTTTTTTCCATCTTTTGTCTATCCCACACCCCACATATCCTCTTCTCCCCACCACCTCTCATGACACAGTCAGATCACATAAAGGAGAGAACAGTGCTGTGCACATACTAGGTGCTTAATTAAAAACTCGAACAATCATACCCACTGCTTTCTTCTTTTTCCTTCCTGATGCTTTTTCAAGGGAGTCGATATGGAGTAGGGTAAAAAACAAGACAAAGCAAAACGAAAAACCCCAACAACAACTAAAAACTCACCTGCATAGACTTTAGTGTCTAAGGCCAAAGTTCAAGTCTCAGTTCTACCTGTTTCTTCCCTAAGGCTTAGCTTCCTCATCTTCAAATGAGAAGTAAAACACTGCCCTGGCTGGTGTGGCTCAGTGGATTGAGCATGAGCCTGCAAACCAAATGGTCACTGGTTTGGTTCCCAGTCAGGGCATATGCCTGGGTTGCAGGCCAGGTCTTCAGTGGGGGATGTTCGAGAGGCAACTAATCTGGTGCTTTTCTCTTTAACTTTCTCCTTCCCCGCTCCTCTGTCTGGAAATAAATAAATAAAATCTTTAAAACAAACACACACATATGCACACAACCTATTTTGTAGTTTTGGAAAGAGTATATAAAACATGAAAATGCCTTTTTAACTGTGAAGGGCCATGCAACTTTTAGAGTAATTGGGCTCAAAAGTCAAGCAGCTAGCCTTTCCAAGGTAGCTGAAATATTGCCCAAGATCACCAACTTTAGCTGATTTTACCTCCTGAATAGCTCTTGAATCTGTCCACTTCTCCAAACCCTGTGAGCATCACCTTTCTTTAGTCAGGCTGCCCTTCTGTATCTCAGATAAGTGGAATTTCCCCCTCCTTGGTCTCACTGGTTCTGATCTTACCCTTCTCAACCCGGAGTCATCTTTCAAAAGGATATGTCTGAGCTGGTCCATCTCATGCTTAAAATTCTTCAGTGCTTGTTCATTATAATCCACATATTTCAGTTCCATGATTTTGGACAAGTTCACTAACCTTTCTGTGCCTCAATTTGTCATCTGAAGTCAGGATAGTAATATCCTCCCCTAGAGAGGTACCATTTGTGGAGATGCCACAAGACAATGGGTGAAGAGCATTGCACACAGTGCTTGGCCCGTGGAAGGGGTTCCTGAATGAGTGAGTGAATGAATGATCAACTATGCTACCAATAGGTTTTAGTAACTGCCACTTTTAGGGACTGAACTTAGGAGAAGAGGGCTTTTCCTGTCCCCTTGTGTATCTTGTCTTGTTTCTTGTGGAGTTTCCTGAGTGAGGATGTCACTGGTGAACTTCATTGGCTTCTCTCTGTAGGAAGAGGAACCCGCTTCCTGGGGCAGGGGTGGGAGACACAGTTGCCATTCTCTATCTTCAGCCCAAGTGAGTCCTCACTCTACTCGTTCACAGAAAACATGAGGAAACACAAGTTAGCATGTCCAGAAGACTACGTGTGGTGAGAAGTATGCTGGGAAGAGAGTGAGGAGTGAATTTTCTGTCCGTTCTTGTGAAAAGGACTTTCCTGCTCTCCACTTAGGCCATTAGTGGTTTTAACCAGGTCACTCAGGCCCACCCAAAGTCACAGGAAAGGAAGGAGCACCCCCTGGACATAGGTGATATGTTGTCTGACAAGTCCTGTTTGGACTCCTGCAGGAAACTGACACCCCTTTGAATACAAAGGAGGACAACAAGCTTTGGTTGATAGAACATCACTCTTTCTAAGAACACTTACCACCTGCCATTTATTTACCACTCTCGTTGTCCTCATTCATCCTTCTGACTTAGGGAGGGAAAGTGTGGCCAATACATTTTAAAGATGAGGTAAAAGAGGCATAGGAATATTTATGACTTTCCCAAGCTTGTGTAGACTCTGAAATTGACAGAATATCTCATGGCCCTCAGACCACTGCTCTTTCCAAAGATCAACAACTCTGTGGGCTGAAAATAGGGGATAGTGAGACTCAGCCCTTCCCCCGTCTATACACTAGGCCTTTATTACACGTAGATGGAGGAAATTGTCTTCAGATCCTGCTGACTTCAGCATCCTACAGTGAGAGTCAGTGAGATCTGCAGGGTGTCCTTCACCCATCTTCCATTGGATGTTTGCTTTGTGGACATTACTTAGAAAAACTTTCCTAGGAGATGGCCCGGCAGATGTGAAACACTGGGTAACATGTCGAGAACTCAGTGGAGGTGTCTCATGCAATCAGGAAGCCAAGCAGAGGGCGGTTGATCACTTAGTTTGCTGTTGTTGTCTTTAGTCCAGCCCTGGACCGCAGAAGTACAATTCAAAGGAAGAGGGGCTCATCTAGGCTCCTCATTTATATTATACTTTTAAATGGACTTTCACAGGAAATTAAGCCTTCAGTGTGTGCTAGCGGAGAAAGATTTTTGTTTTGTTTTTCTTTTTCCAAAGGATGTTTTGAAGGTCACTATTAAACTTGTGGTTGAAAGATAATGAACTTAGGTATCACTTGTGGTATCTGTAGCCAAATATACCACCACTAAAATATAAATATTTTTCCTTTTGCAGTCAGTATCTGCAGAACAGTAAGCGAAAGAGCCGGCCTGTGAGTGTAAAAACATTTGAAGATATCCCATTGGAAGAACCAGAAGTAAAAGTAATCCCAGATGTAAGTATATCTTTCTTTTAAAAATAGTCTTAAAAATTATACAAAAGATGAAACATTAGCTAAGTAAATATTAGCCTAAGCATTAGAGACTTGGAGGCAAATTATAAGGCTTTCCTTGAGGGTCTGTGTCATGGGGTCGCTACTGAAATGAAACTTATTCCGTAAGGAAAGCCCCCGGTACAAATTCAAGATACTCGACCCTCATGTCCAATTCCACTCAAGGGTAAATACTATGAAGGGAGAAGAAGGATACAAATGGGTCCCTCAGCTTCTTCTTCCTAAATTCCTGTCTTCTTCCTGGCCCGGGTCGGCTTCTAGGAAGCTGCTCTTGCAGCTTGTACAGTTCCTGGTTCTAATACCTTTACCTCCCCCTGCAGAACATTGGAATTGTGTTATCTGATAGGTGAGGTAAGAAGTCAGTTTAATTAAGTAGTTGGTCCGTGCAGACACTCAGTCACCTGTGTAATCTCATTGTCTCTTAAAAAGGACAACCAGACGGACAGTGGTATGGTTCTTGCATCAGAGGAGCTGAAAACCTTGGAAGACAAAACCAAATTATCTCCGTCTTTTAGGTAAGGCTCAGCCCAATGGAAAAGACTAATTTCAACAGGAATTTTTGGAAGGAATTTAGGATTTTTGGTGTAGGCGCAGAGCTTTTGCAATTTGTGTCATTGGCTGGGTGAATTTACATCAAACTAATAAAGAACTTAAACAAATCAAACAATTAAGTGTAAGTCTAAAAAACTTTTTAAATAAATCAGAGGATTTTTATGAGATTTGTCTGGTACTGGTTAAATAACAAAGAGGTCATTGGATGTGATCCCTGGAGAATTTTCAAACCTGTACATAAAAGACGTGTCTGTCCTTGAGAAGTAAAATATATAAGTAAGCCAATAGCTACTTGTTTAGATTCTTAAATATTATTGGCTGAGCTCACCTTATTTAATTGTAGGAAAAATACTATGTTTCAAATATCATTTTCTCCATGAGGTTCAACAGGAATTTGTAGTTGCTTTGAATAGATGGACCTGCTTTGACTTAACAAATAAATGAAAATCTGAATTTATAAAAATAATAGGATGCATGACTGTAGAAGCAGGGGGTGGGCTGGATGCAGGAGGGCAAAGAGGGAAAAGTTGGGACAACTGTAACAGAATAACAATAAAATATTTAAAAATTAAAAAAAGAATAGTAGGATGCAGAATAATTATTTACTTGCTAGTAGGTTCACTCTAGGTAAAAATAGAGAAGATTTTGATCTATTTATAATCTAAATCAATAACCCATGGGTTATTGATGTTCTTGTTGGGAAAAAAACATTAAAATGTTCCATTGTGCTATTTTGTTTGCCTTAAGCCCAAGGTAAGACATTGTGAGAGCTAATCATGTTTTATTCAGTGATTCAAAATATATCCATAGAGCAATGACTGTGTGATAATTACCGTGCCATTACTTGAGACACTAAATTATTTTTATTGTGGTTGGATTGGAAGAAAAATTGCATTTCTAGCGTTTTGAAATAACTTTTAAACCGTATATGAGCACAGAGTTAATAAAATCCTTTTTGCAATTTTTAAAATGAATAATTTGGTAAAGCACTTATTAAAGGGAAAAAAACCCACATCTCAGGATGATTAAGAAGTGCAAATCCTAAAGCTTTGGATCAGCAGAGCCTGCACTTCTAAGCTTTGACACGATTACCGTCTGTCGTGAGGCCACACCCCTGAGAGCACCCTCTTCTGCTGCCGAGTGGTCCAGGTCTTCAGTCTTTCCAAAGAATGGAATTCTGATGAGTAAAAAAGCAGTTTCTGACACGTCTGGCTTGGTTGCACACACACACACACACCAGCTTATTAAAGTTTAACGTTGCTTGAGAACTTTATTGACGCCATACACATGCCTTGCAATCCTCTAATTGACAGTGTGGGGAAGGCACAAGTGGACTTCAGAACATCCCAATTTCCTTTCATATCATGAAAGAGCCCCTTTGGCTCCTATCATTGTATACAAACTTGTCAATCCGTAAGGCCATAAAAATGTTCCATTGGTTGGAGCCTTTGCATAACTCAGGAGAGCTGCCTTTCATCTCATCTTAGGCTTGAAAGACTTGGACCTGAATAAGAGGACTTATCTGAAAAGACAAATTCATGCTAGTACCTGAAAATAGACATTGCCTGAGGAAACCCGATACGTTGATTAACAAGTGGGAGAGATAGGGGCTGGTGTCTCCAGGGAGATTACAGCCCACATGGGGTCGGGAAGCGGGTTAGGGTAAGAAGCACAAGAACTGCCTTCTCTCTGCCAACTCTTGTGGTTACACTTTTTTTTTCCACAGTGGACTGATGCCCAGCAAAAGCAAAGAGTCTGTGGCATCTGAAGGCTCCAACCAGACCAGTGGCTACCAGTCCGGGTATCACTCCGATGACACGGACACCACTGTGTACTCCAGTGAGGAGGCAGAACTTTTGAAGCTGATGGAGACCGGGCTGCAGGCTGGCAGCACAGCTCAGATCCTCCAGCCTGACTCTGGGACCGCGTTGAGCTTTCCTCCTATTTAAAAGGAGGCACCCAAGTCCCTCACTTCTGGAAATCACATGAGAGGTGCTGCTCAGATTTTCAAGTGTTGTTCTTTCCACCACCAGGAAGTAGCCACATTTGATTTTCATTTCAAAAAAAAAAAAAAATGGATCTCAGACTGCAGGGAGCCAGTCCCCTAGGCATTTCCTGACAAGATGCTTGTGACCCAAGAATGTGTTTGTGTCTTCTCCCAGTGTTGACCTTATTCTCTTTTCCACTTATTTGGAAAAACATGTATGATACTCCCTACGGTGGGTCTCCCCACAGGTTATAACAGAAGAAGTTCAAGAAATGGCTTCATCTTCTAAGACGTAGCTAAGCCTGGGGAATTGACACCTCTGTAAAACTAGGTAATCCCGGCAATGGAAGTGCTTTTAGTATTGAAGATGAGAAAGACCTTTAGGGCTGAGTCCATCTAAGAAGCTTTGTTTAGGATGTGGGCCCTGAGCCAAGTCTGACGTGTGGGGTTTGGACCGATAGAAAGGAAGATGTCGGCTTCCTTTGAGAGTGCACTGGAGCCTGCAAATGCATTGTGTGGGCTCTAGTGGAGGTGGGCATGGGGGCTGCGAGGCACTGTAAAGGCTTCAGACGAGGTTACTGGTTTTAGAAGGTTGCGTGCTCTTCCCAGTTGGGCTAAATGAGAGTTCCTTGTGCTGTTTCCGACTCCTAATGAGAGTTCCTTCCGGACTGTTACGTGTCTCCTGGCCGAGCCCCAGGAAGGAAATGATGCAGCTCTGGCTCCTTGTCTCCCAGGCTGATCCTTTATTCAGACACCACAAAGAAAGGACATTCAGACGGAGGCTCCCTGTCGTGTTGAAGAATTCTGACTGTACAAACCAGCTTCTGGCTTCTCGTGGTTGAACACTCACATATCTGTCCCTGTGTGATGTGTCCGCCTGAATGCAGCAGGTTCGGCGTCAAGCTGTGGTGTCAAGGCTCCAGGAAGGAGTTCCCCCAGTGGTTCCTTCTCTGTGCCCTGTGCCAACCCCCCCTCCCCCGCAACTAGCTGGTATTTTAGTCATTTGGCCACTGCACCCCAGTAAAAGCTGATTTGGTTTGTCCTCTCTCTGGATAATTTAGTGAGATTTCAAAATTATTTTATAGCCAAGGTTATAACAGTATCTATTGTATTGTGTAGACTTTTAACATGTAAAGCTATTTTCTACTGATTTCTACCTTTGTTCTTTTCCTTTAAAAAAACAAAACAAAATGTATTTTTCGTTTGGTACCATAGTGTGAGATGCTGGGAACCATGACTATAAAACATGCTATGGCACATATATTTATAGTCTGTTTATGTAGAAACAAATGTAATATATTAAAACCTTATATTATATATAATGAACTTTGTACTATTCACATTTTCTATCAGTACATGTAGCATAACAAAGGTCATAATGATTTCAGTAACTGATGCCATTTTATTAAGAAAAACTGAAAAACTTGAAGGAATCCATTTGCAAGTTATCATGACTGTATCTATCATTTCTCTCACTTCTAAAATGAAGGAGGGGAATCAGGTGTAATTTCCATGTGGTAGTTTTTTATTTTTACTTGTTCTCCTATTTTTCTTATAAAGGATATTTTCATAAAATGTTTATATACTTTATAAACCAATAAAAGTATTCTTAGTAAAAAAAATGGTATCATATCCTAACTATTTTGAAGGTACACACTTCTAGCTTGAGGTTGAATTACTTCTTTCCCTCCTCTTCCTCAGGACACAAGTAATTCACACACACGTGCACTCTCATTATAGTCCAAGCAGCTTTGGGAGTCTTGAAGCCTGGACTGATGGAGAGATCCATGATCAGTTCTCTAAACTATCTGTGGCCTCCAACAGACCCCATGCCTGTTAGAATAGCCAGCCATGAAATCAGAGGGCAAGCGATCCAGAGATAGGTGGCCAGACACAGGCCATGCAGGGCAGCAGGGAGCATATTAACAGTTTTCCATAATATGTTACTCTGTACTTACAGTATCAGAATGTCAGTTCTAATGATGCCATTTTTAATGATCACTTATGCCTGAATTCAGTAAGAATTATCTAACAAATCATCAATACCAATGAGTGGCCTTATTCTTTGTGGTACTTTTTATATAAGATTTTGAAATGTTTGTGTAGTCAAATATTCCTATCTTTTTTTAAAATAGCTTCTAGGCTTTTTAATCTTATTGAGGAAGGTCTTCCCAATTCTAAAATAACCCCAAATTCCACATTTTTTTCTTTTTTCTTTACATTCAAATCCACTTAGGATTTATTTTTGTACATGGAGTGGGGTAGGGGTCCAGCTTTGTTTTTGTCAAGCAGTTGTCAATCATGGAAGCACCATTTATTCAGCATACCTCTCCCCTGCTTCCTCCTCTGTGATTGGGAAAATATACGTTGTATCATTTTTTCAAAACCTGTCACCTTCCTGAGACATTCTGCATGAGTTTATGGTGAGGAGTGTGGCTATGGGTGTGTGTGGTTTCTGGGGACGGCACTTACAGATTGGGCCATTGTCTGGGATTAGTGGATTGGGGTTTTCTGACAGATGTTAAACCATAGGTCAGGCCTGGCTTTGCCTTTCCCATTAATTACAGTGTTATCCAGGAAGTGAATAGGAGGAGAGTGTAGATTGTTCAAGATAGAAAAGACCTCACAGAAAAACAGAATATTCTTCATTTTAGGAAAAAAGGAGATTTTGTTTCTTGTGAGCGGCCCCTGGCACTGTTTCCAATGCCAGGAATTTGGATTCAGTTGCAATGTCACACTGTAAAGAAATGCTTTCAGCACCTCAGGCAGGCTGATTAGGAGGTGAGGTTTGGCCCTCTCTTTCCTCTGTCATCCACGCCCCTCGTTCTTGGCTGCTTTTCTCTCCTCATTTGCCCCTGTATGTTAGAGAACTCGGTGGCTTTTTGAAGTGTTTCTTGCATGGCCTTGTTTTCAAAGCTTTAATTGGAGGCATTTGTTGTGTTTTAGATGAGGCCATGCTGCCTCCCCTTGGCCCTTGCCCTCCCTCCCCTCACCCTTTACCTGCCTTGCTCCTTTCCCTTCTCCCAGACTCCTCCCTCAGCTTCCCCTTCTGCTTCTGTCTTTGCCACCGCTGCCCCCAGCGGCCCTTCTCCTCAGCCACATCAACAGAGAGGATGAGAGTCATGGGAGGTTCAAGTTTATACCCGTGGACTAGGGGTCCCTATTAATGTGCATTTCTTTGTCCTCTTCAAAAGAAAGAAGAAAAGTAAAAATCTCGTACCTATATTTTATAGTTAATGAAACAATTTTTCTGTCTCTTAGCATGTCTTTCTTTCTGTCTCTTACTCAGGTGTGTTTCCCCGAGATGATAAAATGTAGGCGAACCCAGAGAGCTAAAGCCTTTGAATGTGTCACTTTCCATACACATTTGTCTGCACTGCATGCCCTTTGCCCTTAGCTGCAGTAGTGCCATGCTCATGACTTCCCAGGTAGGTAGTGAGTACCTCAAAAGGGGTTCTAATCTGTTCCTACAAAACTACATTTGTTACATGAATATCTTCCATATAAAGGCTTAGATGTAAGTGGAAAATCTAAGCAGTCTTTGTAAAAACAATTTTAAGTCCATTTTTT
>PVKM010007119.1:0-42220 GCA_004027735.1 Carollia perspicillata | reverse complement strand
AGAATGGAAGGACAGATACAGTGCTTCCCAGATAAGGTCAAGTTAAAGGAGTTCATCATCACCAAGCCCTTACTATATGAAATGTTAAAGGGACTTATCTAAGAAAAGATAAAAAACATGAACTGTAAAAAGATAGCAAACTCACAGTTATTAACAACCACACCTAAAACAAAAGCAAACTAAGCAAACAACTAGAACAGGAACAGAACCACAGAAATGGAGATCACATGGAGGGATAGCAACAGGGGAGTGGGAGGAGGAGAGGGGGGGAAAGGTACAGAGAATAAATAGCATAGATGGTAGGTAGAAAATAGACATGGGGAGGGCAAGAATAGTATGGGAAATGTAAAAGCTAAAGAACTTAAGACACATGGACATGAACTGAAGGGGGTGAAGGGGGTGAATGTGGGTAGCAGAGAGTGTCCAGGGTGGAGGGGAATTAAGGGGGTGGAAGTGGGACAACTGTAACAGCATAACCAATAAAATATATTTAAAAATAAAAGAAGAAGAAGAAGAGAGCTTTGCCCTGACTGGTGTGGCTCAGTGGACTGAATGCCAGCCTGTGAACCAAAGGGTCACTGGTTTGATTCCCAGTCAGGGCACATGCCTGGGTTGCAAGCTGGGTCCCCAGTAGGGGGCATGTGAGAGGCAACCATGCATTGATGCTTCTCTCCCTCTTCCTCCCTCCCTTCCCCTCTCTCTAAAAATAAATAAATAAAATCTTTTAAAATAAATAAATAAATAAATAAATAAATAAGGATTTGGGGAGACTTCTGGAATGTTGTAATGTTCTACTTCTTCACCTGTAGGGTGGATACATGGGTGTATTCACTTTGTGATAATTCACAGAGCTTCACATTTATGATTTATGTACTTTTCTATATGAATGTCATAGTTGAATAAAAATTTCAAATAAAAAAAGAACACACTACATCAGCATAACATAAATATGTAATAAATTCTGATAAGTATTAGACATCACAATTAAAATTTTGTTAGGAATTTGTAAATAAATATCATATTTAAATGGGTAGTTTTTCTCCCAACTAGTTCATATACCCAGTGATAAATATTACATTATTGCTAGAATAATAAATATTACACTATTACTTAAATGATGAATATTACATCATTTGCTAGAATATCATGAATATTGTAGAATGAGACCATTAACTAGCACTGCTATTCCTATTTTTCATCTCATAGATGTTAAGTGCTGAGAAAACTTGTTCACATAAATGAGTAAGCAGATCAGAATGAAAGTGTGTTGTAGCAATGTCAATTCTCCAAGTGTTTTCCAAAAACTGCATAGGGATTTATTGTTCAAACTTAGTTTTTATGATATACAAACTGACAATGAAGTTCTCCTTCAGTTTCATTGAAAACAAACAATGGAAAATACAATAATTTGGCTTCAAAAGGATGTTATCCTGTTAATCACTTACTTTCTCAACAGATGCTCCTTGACTTATGATGGGGTTACATCCCAATAAACTTTCACAAGTTGAAAATACATTTAATACATTTAATATACCTAACCTATCAAACATCATAGCTTAGCCTAGTCTACCTTAAACATGCTCAGAACACTTCCAGTAGCCTACATTAGGCAACGTCACCTCTCCTACCACTGCCGACATCACAACATAGTACTGTACCACATACTGCTTGCCTGGGAAAGATCAAAATTCAAAGTACTGTGTCCACTGAGTAGGTATCACTTTTGTACCATCATAAAGTCGAACCATCGTAAGTTGGGGACTGTCTATATTCTTTTGTTGGAGGGCCCAAGAGGCATGCATCATAACAAAATTCAGACTTAGTAAAAGACAAGATTTTATTTTCTAAAATCAGGGAAAGGCCATTTGAAAGAGGAATCCTTGATTGCTGGCAATTACTCAGGCAAATCAATTTTAGAAGTTAGTATATATGAAAACTCTGGAAACGAATTCCCTGAAAGGAAAATTAAAAGGGACTTTTTTCCCAGCGTTGTTCTTCATGTAACCAACATGACAAAATACTAATTTGTATACAGATGACTATATCTTCAAGAGAATTACCTATTCTTTACTTAAGGTCTTCTATTTGCTAATTCTATTAGCCTAATTAATTATGTCATATAACTGGAAAGTAGCATCCATTATTTAAAGCTACTTGGTTAATCAAATTTATCTAGTTAAACCTACCTTTAGCTGAACTATTACTAATCATAGTTCTTTTTCACTTCTGCAAAACAACAGATACATATATATACACATATATGTACATATATGTATATATGTACATATATGTGTATATATATGCAAAATTAACACTAGGGTTACTATCAACCAATACAAAATATTTGATGATTACCCAAAATGAACTGAATTTTTAGTCTTTCTTTCTTTCTTTTTTTTAGCAAAGATGAGCGCAAGAATGAACCACAAGTAGTATAAAGACTCTAGTTATTTATTTCAGGAATAAAGCTTTCAAACAACTACAGCTATGTAACTATTTCTCTCTGAAGTGGCAGGCATGTAACCAAAGACAGAATGCATTTATAATAAACATAACATCAATATTCCAGTCAGATATAAACCAAAGTATATTCCACTCTATGTTAATTCTTAAATGTACACAAACTACATCTTTGTTGAGAATTTCTCCCAATATTCCCAGATTTTATTCTAATTTCATTGCAACATACCAACAAAATAAAACTAAAATTTAATTTCTCAGCTTAAATTCCCTCAAAGCTATGGTTTTTGTATGCCTTCCTCTCCCTTTATATTCTGGAACCATTCATATTAGACCAGAAAAGTAGCCACTGATAAAGAGACTCTTTCAATGACTGAATGAAAATCAAAATACATCCCAGAATCATACTGAGTAAGATGACAGAATAATGGAAAAGTATATAAAACAATGGAATTAAAGAAATAAACAACCAGCTACTAAAATGCAAATTTTGCAAAACCTAAGTGATTATCTATGTATTTAAATAGAAGATTTGGACAGGTGGTAGTTTCATTTCTTTGAGGGAAAAAAGACCATATTCGATTCAATTAAAAAACCTTAACTAATTTCTGATCCAAAAATCAAAGTTGGGCTCTTAATTACTTATAGACAAATTTACCATCTAAGCAACTAAAGCATATTTTATAGCTGTATCTTTCTTAAAACAAAACATGAATTGTGGGTTCCAGTCCAAGACAGTGACATAGGAGGCTCCTATATTCATCTTCTCCCCTCCCACACACTGAATCTAGAGCTACTCACAGAACTATTTCCTCTGTAAGAAACCCAGAAACTAGATGAGTGACTTTTACAATGGCTGCATGAGAAAGTGCCCCACACCACCCACAATGAAATGGCAAGGAAAAGCTAACAACCCACTCTCACTACAAACACCACGCCCAGCAAAGCACCAGACAACTGAGAGGGAACTCCCAACTTCTCCCAGGAGAGAAGGGGTTGGACTCCACATCTAAGGACGAAATAGAGAGCAATACAATAATGGTAGGAGACTTCAATAATCCAGCTTCAACAATGCACAGATCATCCAGACAATACATTGTACGTAGGGGAACACTGGACTTAAACTGTAAGTCAGACCCAATGGACCTAACACATGTTTATAGAACATTCTATCCAACAGCAGCAGAACATATTCTTCTCAAGCACACACAGAACATTCATCAGGACAGATCATATGTTAGGTCACAAAACAAGCCGTAATAAATTTAAGAAGGCTGAACTCATGTCAAGCTTCTCTTCCAACCACAGCTGTATAAAACTATATATAAACTTCTTCTCAACCTCTACAGCTACCCTGAACTATATTCAGTTCCCTGAACCAGCCATACTTACTTTTCTTACTTTCTTACTTCTTACTTTTAGAAAGCTGTTCTATCTGAACGTTTTCTCCCCAGGTACTCCAAACCATCTCTTCTCCCAGCCCCAACATTCATATTCACATTACCTTCCTTGTTCCCTGACACCTTCTTAAATAACTTCTCAGAGACCAGAACAACCAGCCCTGAACATACTTAACACATTAACTTGTTGACTTTAAATAATCTACATTTCTTGGGACAAGGAATATCAGGTAAATTTCAGGCACAAAATAGAAATGGTACTAGGAAATGGCCTTGGGGAGCTAGAAAAGGAGAAAAGCTACAATGAACCTGTAGTGTTGCAGTAGAATCAGAGATATCATTAGTATGAACTACTGGTTTTTAATATAAACATATACTTGTATGTGTAAACATACAGACATAGAAATATACATATGTATATATGCAAGGATTAATACACACATACACACACTCCTACTGGCTCTATCTGCTATCAGAGTGTAGGAACAATGATATTATAACAGTAAGTACTCCTAGCACTCAGATCATAATTTCTTTTTTAAATTTTTTTGAAGATTTTATTTATTTACCTTTAGAGGGGAAGGGAAGGAGAAAGGGAGAGAAATGTCAATGTATGGGTTGCCTCTCCTGCATACCCTGCTGGGACCTGGCCTGAAACCCAGCCACATGCCCTGACTGGGAATTGAACCGTGATCCTTTGGTTCACAGGCCCACACTCAATTCACTGAGCTACACCAGCCAGGGCTTAATTTCTAAATATCATTCTCCAATAAAAGGAGTCAGACTTCTTAGGAAAAGAGACTATTCTAGAGCTGGAGCAGGGAAAATACAAGAGGAGCCTGGAGTATCTTGTGACACTAGAAAAGAAATTCTCACAAAAGAATGGGGCATGTCAAAATGAGCCAGCCTGAAGAAGCTCCGAATAGCCAAAGCAGTAAAACAAATGATAGCAATATATTATAATCCACAGAATAAAACAAATATCGATAGGTCTATGTTGATATGAATGAATAACTGAAGAAATAAATAAATGTGGGAGAAAGAACAGTTCTCCCTTACAGAAGAATTCTAATGATTAAATTTAGAAGTAATGAGAGAAAAACAAAAATCACCATTAGACGCCACAGCATTAAATTACTGTAGGCAAGATCTACCAAAAGATGCAAAATCAGTGGGCAAAAGTTTAAGGAGTAGGAAGATATTTACCAGTAAAAGGGGAAAATAATAACTTTACAGTGCAGAAATGGGTGGACACCACTTTAAGCAAGTAATCAAGATTAACATTACCAATGAAATGAAACCTATCAACATCATGGGTGCCCTGAAACGATGCAATGTGAAGGACATTACGCTTCTGTGACAGTCCTGACAAAAAGGCATAACCTGAACCTGTTAATTTTTTTAAAAATCACAAAAATAAACTTAAGAGATACTGTACGAAAGTATAGTAATGGAAGTGTCGAAGTCATGACTAAAGAGCTTTTGTAGATTGCAGGAGGCTAAACAAACAACTCAGCGCAATGTGGGATCCCGAATTGGGTCCTTGTACAGAAAAGGATCTGAGGAGAAAATCTGATAAAACTCTAACATGGACAGTGTTTTAGCCAATAGCGTTGTTATCAGCATGTTAACTCCCTGGTTTTGATAGGTGCACTATGGTTAAGTAAACTATGAACATTACGGAAAACTGGACGAAGAATATACATGAACTCTCTATATTATTCGCTAATTTCCCGTAAGTTTAAAATTATTTCAAAATAAAAAAAGACTAATTCAAGATGGCCAAGGTTTGAAGGGAAACAAATTAAAAAATAAAAAGTAACTCGAACCCAGTCGAGAGAATGATTTAATTGTCATATACCATTCCCCATGCTAAGAGGTTTGTAAGAGGTCTAATAACAAGTCTTAAATATAAATGTTACATATTCAACAGCAAGTATTTTTTAAATGTCTACTACATACCAGGCACTGTGCTGCTGACCAGAGAAAGACAGTGACCAAGAAGGCTAACGCAGTCTCTGCCCTCGGACAGAAATCAGATACTAAACAAGTACATAGAAGAGCAATGCATGTTAATAAAAAGGAAAGCACAGGAAGCTAGGGAAGCGTGACGATAGCACTAATGGAGTTCAAAGGGGCCAGAAAGTCTTCCTGAGGAAATGACTTCTCAGTTGAGATATAAAGAAGCAAGTGAGGGATATGGGGTTGGAAGAAGGAACAAAATGCCAGAGTTGAGAGCATGGTCAACTGGAGAAAAATACCCAATACTCCTGAACCACACCAAGTGAAAGTAACTAAAAGTGAGGCTGAACAGAGAGGCAGGAGGCAGATGAAGGCAATGTTAATACTTGTAAAAGTAGTAGCAAGGGAGTAATGTGGTCTGATGCATGTTTTAAAACACTATTTTACGTTGAGGATGAAGAGACTGAGACTTTCACTTCTGAAAACAAAGCAGATTAGACCCATTGAGGAAACTTCGCAGAACACCTAAAAATACTGGATAAAACTTAAAAACCATCTTTTTAAATGCACAGCTGAAAGAAAGTAAGAGATATTTTCACAGGCTAAAAACCTAAGAGCAAACACGAATCCCAGGAGAAGCAGAGCACTGAAGCAAAAGGCTACCTACCCCAAGGACGTCCGCAGAGATATGCTAGCTAATTAAATAATGAACTACCAAAATTAAACAGTATTGACATACAAATACAGTCATAAGCTCAAAACCAAAACCATTACTTAAAAGAAAGAATTCTGAATTTAAAAACCAACAGAGAAAGATGTCCTTCTCCACAGATGATTTGATAGGCATACCCTGAAAGTCCACAGGCCCTACTGCTTGGAGCACCAAAGCTGACCTGGTGCTTTTTCTTTCCAGTTGATAAAGCCATTCTGTTTGTTTGTTTGTTTTTTAGATTTTACTTATTTATCTTTAGAGGGGAAGGGAAGGAGAGAGGGAGAGAAATATCAATGTATGGTTGCCTCTCGTGCGTCCCCTGCTGGCAACTGGCCTGCAACCCAGGCATGTGCCCTGACTGGGATTTGAACCGCGGTTGTTTGGCTCGCAGGCCCACACTCAGTCCACTGAGCTACACCAGCCAAGGCCATTCTGTTCTTTCTGTTCTACGTACTACCATAACAGCGTTCAATAAATCCTCATTTTATTTAGTCATTCAGTTTTAATCGCCTGCAATGAAAGAACTTCACTGATAATCATTTCTACACTTATATACACAGAAGTAATTTCTACCCACATTTAGGGTACCTGTCCCCAAGTGAATTGTAATAGTCCACATTTATGGGAGATGAAACAATGTAAGATTATCGTATCCTTTTGGGCAACTTCATTACAAAATTTAGGCCTTGAAACAAATGACTAAACTCCTTAGTGTAAATGCAGTTCTTTTCAGGTGACTTAGTTATTTATAAACTCAATTCATCTAAAGATCTAGCTCTCTTTTTTTTAAGATTTTATTTATTTATTTTAGAGAGATGGAAAAGGGAGGGAGAAAGAGAGGGAGTGAAACCTCAATGTGTGGTTGCCTCTAGCACACCCCATACTGGGAATATGGCCTGCAACCCAGGCATGTGCCCTGACTGGGAATCAAACCGGCAATGCTATGGTTTGCAGGACTGTGCTCAATCCACTGAGCCACACCAGCCAGGGCCATAGCCCTCTTGTGTCTTATGCCAAAGTCACCACACTTGTACAGCCTTGGCTCCCCTAATTCTTAGAGGCCTGGTGTTGGCATGTCCTTATTACTCAGTATGTGCTAGGAGAGCTCATAATTATTCTAATAAAGACTGCTTAATTGAGAGTAAGAGCTATTTAATTCCACCTTTACTTTGTCAACCTCAAGAACTCACTCCTTTGCCCAACAGGAGGACATGTGTGTGCAGGGCTGCAGTTCCGCATCCTCTGCGTTCCACTCGGAACATGCACTGGTACCTCAATGACTCTTTCAAAAACTAGATCTTTAACATTAAAAAAAGCAAATTAATGAGAGCACATATTAAAATATAAATCAATACACTATTTCTAGGAAACAACAGGGTGTGAATTCTCCTTTAGAAAAGGAAAAACACTGTTCAAAATGTGTTTCCCAAGACAAGAATAAAGACATAAAAAATCAAAGATGCCCCTGTACGGAGTTCCTTCTGAAACTAAAGGTAAAATGGTATCAATTCCAGGAGACATCTCTATTTTCCTTAAAATACTTGAAGTAACAAGACCAAGTGCCACCTCAGAATGCTAAAGTCTCTGAAGCAGAGAGACCAGACGACAACGGCACCCTTCTCTGCTCCAGAGGGAACAGGGACAATTCCTGGAACGAATTAGTCTGAGCAGACTGCAGCTGACTGGGCTTACTAAACACTGGTCAGTGAAAAGCATTTTTTTTTCTGAACCAACTTAAACCCTTAGTCATAGAATTTTTATTCACATAAAGGGAAGTAAAGTTATTTCATCTAGGCAAGACCCTGAGACTCATTATAAACAATAGTTTAGAGTCTTAAGGACTCTGAGAAATGGCTCTAGTTACTAAAGGAAGGAATCTGAAATGTCTGCGGCTGGAATATACTCAGTGGAATAAGAAGCCTTTGATTCTTGTAATAAAGTTTATGTGCTCCTCAGACTCACATTTAGTATTCTCTATTTAATACTGTCTAGTTAAGTTGATTAAAGGGTAATGTGCATAAATCCTGCAGAGTGAAATACCTGATTGTGGCTTCATTGTACAAACTCCCCTCCATGCTTTGTGACTCTCAGAGTCACTGCATACATGTAATCTCAGTCACATCTCCGATCTAAACTCAGGTGGCATTTGCCAAAGGGGAATTATGACAAAATTATGGGGCATGAGGGTTTCATACGGAAGCATCACTTCTCACCATTTATTTTTGGTACACAAAGTCTAGGAACAGACCTATAAACTTCTATGAATGAAGCAGAGCCCCCGAGAAAGCTATGAACAGGACATAATACATAGTTCCTAGTGTTTACAAAGCACCAAACTAAATGAAACTTCATAGTAAACCTTAGTTTTAGGCCAAGCCTCTAGTCACTAAGTTTAAATGAAAAAAAATTTCTGATTTTTTATTGTTCAATTAAATGAAAAAAATTTTTAAAAATTCTTGTTATTCGAGCAATAAGCCTTCATTATAAAAAATTATCAGGACTCCTGCCCATCATGACATCTCAGCCACTATTCTGGCGTCTTTTTTCCTATGAACACATATGATGTGTGTGTGCTGCAGAGAACTGGGGTCATTGCGTACTCTGTGTGTGCAGTTTATATCCCTTTACGTAACATTACCCATATTATTACATACCCTTTAACATCATGATTTCAATGGCTTCATAATGTTCTCTCATGTGGAGGTTCCAGAGTTTACTTCATTTCCATATTTTTTGGAATTTACATTATTTTTTCAAAATTTTGCTACTTTAAGCCATACTAGAATACACAATTTCACCTCTTCATTTTTTGTTCATAAACCTAATTATTAAGATAAAATCAAAGAGTATGAGAACATTTACAGTTGTATAAGGGAGCCTTATAAACACGATAGCAATTAAGTGATAAGAATTATTTCTAAATGCATAATGGACTGTCCAAATTGATACATTATTCAGAGAAAGCTTTTGAAAAATTTATTTTTAAATTCCCTAATCTAACCTCTTACAGGTTTAAATATTCTTAAATAAAATCAACATACTGCACTTAAAGTAATCAAAACAGTGACTGAGTCCTAACCTCTAAACATTTACTAGATGTATGAGCTTGAAGAAGCCACTTCAATTCCTCTGGAATTCAGTGTCCATCTATTAAATGGAAGTAGTAGTATTTGCCCTGACAACTTCATAAGAAAGTGGAAGAATCAAATTATGCCTAATAATTTTTAAATGCTTATTATTTTCTGCAAATTGTATGAATTACCTCCCTTAACATTTACAACCATAGAGCAGGTAGTATTTTTATCCCAGCATTAAATGGGGAAGCAAGTCTAAAGAAGTTAGGAAATTTGTCCATAGACACAAGGGCACTGAGAGGCAGGACTAGGACTACAGCCTAGGCCTGGAGCCCAAATTGTTAACTGCTACAACAACCCGTTGCTCAGGGTTTTCGATGAGTTGATGAATGTGAAAGCACTACAAAAAAAGTAAGGAATTAACCCAAATAAGATTTTATCACATACAAGACTGAATTTTCTGAAAAAAAAAAAAAAAAAAAAAGGGGGGGGTGAGGGATATAATTATGCCAGATAAATACCAATTTTCCTAATTTACTGTCTCCTATGACTACCTGGAAGTTATGTTTAAAACATCACAAAATATTATTTTTTCAAATAAATGTATATAATGAGAAACCACAGGCAACTTTTACTGAGTTAATATTTTATAGGAATCCTGAAAAAAGAGAAATGTACTAAGAACCACCACTTTCCAAAGTTTTAAAATTTCTACACTATCAAAATGACTGAATAGATCCATCTTTTAACAATCTATTCTCTCCTGAAAACTACAATTCCTGTCACCATTTTAATGAACAAAATTTCAATTATTTTTTTAACCAGTCATGCCTATGATATTTAAATTCAATTTCCTATTGAAATGGTTTTGTTTTGAAGGGAGTAGGTGGGCAGTATTTTCTTCTTATTAAAACTCTTCTGTTTATAATACTTTTAAATTTGACAGCAATTCCATTTTTAATGCTATATTTCAAGTTTATTACAAAGGCATAAAAACATCTTTCTTACTAAAAAATAACAAAGAGGAATTATCTGTCTGAAGCTTAATTAGTCAGTTTCCCCTCTCCCCTCTTTAATCCAAATACATGTTTGTGTGCCCTTACGAAAATGTGGTCACGTGAGGAACAGAAGGAGAGAGAAAAGAAGGAAAAGGAGAAAGATTTTTTAGAATTTGCTTTTTCTTTCTTTTGAGTTGGGCATTTGTAGCACCAGCATTAGACACTATACATACAGCATCATGACTCTTTGGCCACTGTCCAAAGGGGGCAAAATTTATTTGCTAACAAATGAAACCTATTAAACAAGGTTATGAAAAAAACTTTTTTTAAGGAAGATATGGAACAAAAGTAGACAATAAACTTGTAGATTATTTTTCATTGTTTCATTTTTTTACTCCCAAACAAGATGGTTCAATTTATGGTTTTTCAGTTTTACAATGATATAAAAGCAATATGCATCCAGTAGAAACCATATTTCAAATTTTGAATTTTGATCTGTTCCCAGGCTAGTGTGATACGCAGTAGGATACTCTCTCATGGTGCCAGGCAGACAGCCACCTCTCCCAGTCAGCCATGTGGTCATGAGAATAAACGTATCTTCTACAGTGTACTGTGTGGCCAGTGTTTTGGAGATACTGTGTCTCTGAGCTCACTTAAGGTAGGCTAGGCTAGGTTAGATCTATTAAATATCATTTTCCACTTGTGATGTTTTCAACTTACAGTGGGTTTACAGGGATGTCCCATTAAGTCAAGGTGCATCTTTAGTATAATGTAAGAAAAACTTATTATGTGGTCTTTGCTCCGGGTTCCTGGCAGAAGCTTATAATACCCGGAGTTTCCTGAGTAAAAGATATGCCTTTTGTTATTCAAAACAAATCTAGTTAGGATATTTATAACTTTATGCTAATGAAGTGACTCCTGGTAGGTCCCTGGGTAACTTCAAGGTGAGGGCTGGTCACCAGAAAGACCAAGTCTGAGAGTTAGAGTGTTAGATCTGATGAAACCTGAGGGCAGGGTGGCCCATGGGAACCTCCGAAACCAGTTCACTGAGCAGAATGTGCCTGGGGACTCCACTTGCAGCTGGTGTCTACGGTGGGGGCAGTCTTGTGGGACTGACATGTAAACTTGTGGGATCTGATGCTAGTTTCAGGTAGACAGTGTGAGGATTGAATTGAATTGCTGTCATCCAGGTGCAGTCAGAGGATGGGCTGTTGGTATGGAGATACTACACAACAGGGAAAGAAATATAAGGAGAAGAAATCTTTTATTTCCCTGAACCATCTGAGAGTAATTTATGGAGTGTTGCTACAAACAATGCCATTTCCTGCATAACTTCAATATAATAAACAAAATCAGAAAATTAATAATTGACACATACTACTATTTAATCCTCAGACCCCATCCAAGTTTTTCCAAAAGTTCCAATATTATGCTTTATACTAAAAAGATCTAGTCCAGAATTACATGTTACATTTAACAGTCATGTCTTTTAAATTTTTTTGATCTGAAACAGTTCTTCAGTCTTTCTTGGACTTTCATGACCTTTACACTTTAAGTGGTTATTTTATAGAATGTACCTTAATTTGGGTTTGTTTGTCTGATAATTCCTCATGGTCAGATTCCAGTTATGCACCTTTGGCAAGAATCTCACGGCAGTCATGATGTGTTGTTCTTATTGCATTTGATCAGATGGCACCAGACCTAGATTTGTTCAATTACTAGCAGTGTTAACTGTGATTACTTGATTAAGGTGGTGCTTTAAGTGCCAGGCTTGTCCACTGTAACTTAATTCTTTTTTCCCTTTGTAATTAATAAGCATTTTGCGAGGCAGGTACTTTGAGACCATACTAATATCCTAACCAAAATTTAAATTTAATCATGTATTTTCATTTCACCCCATTTCAATTTAAGCAATTTGTGGAGAGGGAGTTTGAGACTATATAAATATCCTATTCCTTATCAGAATCAAGTGGACTCATTTTTCAATTCAGATCAGTATGGACTTAGTGGTCTCTACTTGTTACTATCATTATTCATTTTGATGCCTAAGATGCCCTAAATTTGGCCAGTAGAAGCCCCTTTAAGTAGGTTTCTCTGTCCCATTTGACATGTCTTACTTTCTGACACAATAAGGTATACCAGGTTTATCTCCCTCTGCCACTCCGTCTGCCAGCCCTGGAATTAGGCACTTCACAGAATTCTGGTTTGTGTTAGTGAGAAAAGTCCAGCTGGTTCTACAGGCAGGCATACATGTCCCCCCAAAACACTGTACTATGCAGAGTCGCTCAATAAAAACTGTACAGCTTGTGGGCAGAGTGGGACCAGGAGCACAAAGCCTTCATGAGGGTACTTTAAAAATGGAACCTAATGGAAATAGGGTCATACTGTTGAATGCCTAAGAAACACATAAAATCAGGGAAAATGTATACTAGGTATGGATAGGTGTGGCACAGAACACAAGGGAGGAAATGAGGTAGCTGTGAAATGGCTGAGGTGTGAACATGTGTGCATTTGTGCATTTCTACACAGCTTGGTTCAGGTGTGCGTAGTATTCTCAGTTCATCAGTGTTTCTCAAGGGCAAAACCATAGATAAATAAATGCAAAATTCATATTGTGTTCCACCTGTGCCCTAATGTATTAATTGCCTGGGAACGAACTCATGTTTTCAAAACAAATGTTGGAGCAGGACTAATTATATTTAGAAACTAACATCTGGACGCTCTGTGTGCACATTCATCCCAGGCCCTCTCAGTTGACAGAGCTAAGGCCTATATGTACACACACCCACATACCATGTCTGTCTATCCACATATGTTAAAAACCATGAGCTCACTCTAATTTCTCCAATGTCACCCCAACACTACAGAATTCATTCTACCTTTATTCTTCTCCACAGCTACAATTTCCTTCCCTAAACATTAGAAACCTGGTTCCTATTACCTTCAACATATTTACTTGTCTGCAGTGACCACTCCCACCCACCAAGGTGTCCTACTCATCCCATTCAGGAGCCAATACCACACACGGGGCTTTTGGAATAAATTATTGGGGGGGAGCAGTGTGTGGAGGGGGCTGAGGGAATAAGAGAAAACAAAAAACTTTAAAGAAAAGAGACCTGACAATTTTTGAGGGAGGAAAGAAACTCACTCTTATAAAGTTATCATTAAATATATTTCTGTAATATAAATCAGTTTATCCTTTAAAGAGCCTTATATTGTGGAAAATTTCAAACATACACAAAACTAGGGAGGACAGCATAATGAATTCATATATATACACCTATCAATTAGCAGAAATATAACAAAGAGATTGGATACAGACAAGGAAACAAATGGTCAAAATAAACACTAACTTTTCCATAAGAGTAATTTACATAGTGTAAGACATACCAAGACCCTGCTCTTAGGAGCTCTTATTCTGTAAGAAGGATACATGAATTAAGATACTTTCAGATTGCTATCATGGCTATGAAGACAGTGAAACTGCGTCATATGATAGTGTAACGAGGGCATGAAGAGTGACTTCAGAATGGGTGGTCAAAGAACACCTCTCTGAAGGAGTGACATTTGAGTTGAGATCCGAATGACAAGAAAAAGCTAGCCTTGCAAAGATGGGAAGACAAAGGGAATAGAAAATACAAAGGCTCTAAAGAAAACGACGTGTTTGAGGACAGACAGGTTCCAGTGGTGGGAAACAGTACTGTTAAAACAACTATAGAAACAATAGCTGTAAAAGCTGAGGAAATAAAAGTGCAAGTTAAACCACACCTTCAACCCTTTGTTAACCATATATATGAATATATGTTCAGCACTGTATTAGGACTATACTAAAAATAGAAGACATTTTTCTTTCAACCAAAATACAGTATGTTGATTACATGTACGTATATCAAATTGATAACATTACAAGATGATACACAACTAGATGATGAAATGAATAACATATTACTACAAAAAAATTAGTCTTCCTCTCAGCATATTTCTTAGTAATTCAACTGAAGTGACAATTCTAACATTTTCAGTACTGCCTCTTCAAAGATGATTATATTAACAGATACTTTCTAATTGCTCTGCTTTTTTTCAGAAGAGATTCAACCACGATTTGTTGAGTGTCTACAATATGCTAGGTACTGTACACAGCAATCCTGAATTGTCACAACTCAACCCCATTTCATACAGAACAAAGTTAGGCTCAAAATAATTTGCCAAAACTCAATTAAGTAGCAGGATTCCACTGCTGCTAAGACAATGCTTTTTCTACATAATATACACCTAAACTACCGTCTGCTTTTGTTTTATAGACCATTAAAAGCAACTTTTAGATACCTGATACTTACTACATGGAAATATTTCTATCAACTTCTAAGGCTTAATGTTTCAATATCAAATTGGAGAATTAAGTTTTACTGCGATGGTTCATTTTGCCTATCTAAAATCATTGTCACTAACCTTACCTTTCTATTTTCAGTACTCTTTAAAAGTACATTAATATTGTCTATGATGATCTAGTAACAAGCCAGATCTGTTATATTTCTTTTTAAAAATAACTAAATATTTAACTGTACTGCATAATCAATACATTTTAGAGGTACAGCCTATGGAAGAACATTATTCATCTGGGATCTGGTTAAATCAAAATGTTAACCCTCATTTAAATTACAGTTAATCAAGACTCTTCACTACAATCTAGTCGTTTAACCATGGTGCATGGCTGGGCAATGCGGAAATCCCTAAAAATCTCCGAAGAAAAATGACAGGAATAGCTACAGAAAGAAGATAAAAATCAGACAAGTTTCAGATGCCAAAAATGAAGCATAGTAAGACTTTTGGTGAGAAGCTGCTATTGGTAAAGCTCTCAGAAAAGGTAAAGATAAGAATAGGGAGATACTAATAGCATCTAATGTTTTATGGTAACCTTTCATATCCAAATAATTTTAATTACTCAGTATCTACAATAAAATGATACCAAAGAGAGCCAACAAATTTCACCATACAATTCCAAAAAAAAAAAGAATAAATATTCCTTTTTAAAATGTAGTCATCTGTGCTAACTACTACCCTTTATTTTGCCACATGTCTTCTATTCTTTTTATAACCAGAGTTCCTTTTCCAACCCATTGCATCTTCTGCCAGCCATGGTTAGCATTCCAGTCTGCGAGTAAATGTTAATTGGCTTCAATCTTATTTTCACTCATACTCATAGTATCTCCTTTCTCTTTTTTCCATTACTAAGTGTCATAGATGATGCTATCATTACATTGCTTTCTGTATTTATAAGGGTCCAAGCTCATATCCCCAGACTTATGGGCGACATATTTATTCCCCTTAGACATTAACTCTTCCTTTCTCCTTCCTCCTTGATGGAAACAATTTTCCACAGTCTATATGAAAGATGAGCTCACTATCCCTTACACACTTAAAATTATAGACATGCTGGTGAGATTTATTTTAATGATTATTGCCATCTGCACTTTCTATATCACAGGACGGAGGGTCTGCCATGCAAACTGAACTTATTGGTTCACTGAAATTATTCTAACTCTGAAAGTGACCTCTATTTAATTTTCCAGGAAATATATAAAACGGTAACGCACTGTGACAACAATAACATTATAGAAGAACACACAGAAAATTTTAAAATGCTATCACCAGCTTTTACCTCCCTTTTATTGCTATTTAACTTATAAAACTAATGTTAATGCTCACAAAGTAAATCTCCTAGCATAACTGTCCTAAATGTTTAAGCAGTAACAGGTAAAAGGAACAGCTTAAAAGCTTAAAATAGATAGCTTCAGTTTTCTATAAAAATTAGAAAATTCCATTTTCTAATAAATTCATTCAAGTATTATTTATTAGGTACTGATGTGAAACTCATACTTTGAGTGGCTGGCCTTCTTAGAAAAGCTACACTAAAGAATTCCTCTATTAACTAATTACAAGAAAATTGATCATTATGATCTCCAATTAAGAAAGTTGCTAATGATTAGACAAAAGATACATAAATAAGATATGCCTTATAGCTTATTGGTTAACAATTATAAAAATATAAAGCATATGAATCAGAAATAAAAATAAAACTTTTTAATTCACAGACAATATAATGCATATGTACCATATCCTCAGAAATCAATAAAACCACTGGTAGAACTATTACATGAACTTAATTAGGTTTCCGATAAGGACAATATACAAAACTCAATCGTATTTCTATACACTAGCAACGAATAATTAGAAAAAGAAATTGAAAATCATTATCATCTATGATTGTCATCAAAAATATAAAATACTTAGGGATAAATTTGGCAAAATATGTACAAGATCTGCACCTAAAAATATGGAAAACCAAAACTACATGGAAAAATGTTGCAAAGACGAAGTAAACAAGACCTAAATAAATGGAGAAGTATATCATGTTCGTGGATTACAATATTTAACACTGTTAATGTCAATTCTCACCAAAATGAGCTACAGATTTAGTGTAACACCAATCAAAACCAAAGCAGACTTTTTTTTTTGGCCAAACTTGAGAAGTACATTTTAAGATTTGGAACTGGAAAAAACCTAGAATAGCCAAATAATTTTGAAAATGAACATTTTTATACTGTCCAATTTCAAGATTTACTATGAAGCTACAGCAGCTATTTTAAAACTTTTTTCATCTCATGGCACACAAAATAATTACTCAAATTTTACAGTGCACCAAAAAATATATTTTTTGCTGACCTGTCAAAAAATAGGTTTTAATTTTGATTCATTCACACTGGACAGCTATTGTTGTGTTGGCTGTTGTCATTTTTTTAAATTTGACAATCTAAGGGAAAAGAGGCCAGTGCCCCCAACTAGTCAGGAATTGAGCGTTTTAAAAATTCTTGAGGTACACCGGTTAGTAATGAAAACAAGTGTTCGGGTGTACAATCAAGAGCCCAGAAACAGGCCTGCAAATGTATGGTAGTCATTTGGTTTCCTACAAAGATGCCAAATAATTCAATCATTCCCTTATATATTTTCAAACATTTGTGAGGAGGAAACACTATTAGCCCATGTTATTCTTCTGGAAATGGTGGGATTAAAACGTGTAAAGGCTTAGTTGTCCCTGATTAGTAACATTAAATCCACACAGAAAGGTATCTCAATGTTTCATCTTCTCCATGTTCAGCAATTAATTCTTCTCCTATGGGAGCTGGAAAGCAATCAGCTCTGCACTACAGGAATACAGCTGTGCTTTTCTTTTATTTAAACAAGATGAAGATACGTTAGAAGTGGGAAGAGTGACTAACCCCTAATATATCTCCTAAATGTGTAAGGAAATATAAAAGTCAAATAGAAGCTTTAGAAAATGTCTTATTTCAAATTAAAACTGGAAAGAAAAACCATCATAATAATGGAAAAACATAATGTTGTCAAAGAATCCATAATATAGCTTTGTAGAGACTGAAAATGAAAATCAGCACATGGCTGGGCCCAGTGTTGAAATGCTTTTTATCAAATCATTGCTTTATTTACATTGGAAGGTGGACAATGGACAAAAAAAGAATGAAAATTAAAACCAAAATTTAAATTACTGCCATTTGTAGGAAAATAATTTTCAAGAAAATGTTGATAATTGCTATGATTCATAGTTGCTTTTCAGTATTCAATAAATAATATATTACTTGAGCATCTAACGTCCCTCTTTGAAATACAATGAAGTATTGGTATTTTTAGGCCTGAAAGCTCCCAGAATATGAAATTCAAAAGAAAACCATACTCCCTCATCCCTTCATTTGTCCTTTTAACTAAGGTAGTTTTTAATACTGGTGAAAGTTATAATACTAGAGGATACAATAGCCTTGAAGTTAAAGCCAGTGTTAAGAGTTTCTTTCACCAACCATGATACCGTTATGTATGACAGATATTTTGATTCTGTTTGAAAAGGCCAAAGGGGAGAAAAGGATAGGGGAAAGCAGTATTTCGTGAATATCTGCTTCTGTGCTAGACACAGTGGTGTGCTGATAAATGTTTTAACCATCAGCTCTTGGGGGGGTGTGTGTGTGGATGAAATATATGTGCGTTTATTATAAATTCTGCTGATATAAAGAATGTGTAGGACACAATTTTTTAAAAAAAGGTTTTATTTACTTATTTATTTTTAGAGAGAGAAGAAGGGAAAGAGAGAGGGGGAGAAACATCAATGTGTAAGAGAAACATCAATCAACTGCCTCATACATGCAACCAAGGACCAAACCCAGGCATGTGACCTTGACTACGAATCAAATCCGCAACCCTTCACTTTGTGGGATGATGCTCAAGCAACTGAGTCACACCAGTCTGGGTGTCATTTTTTAAAAGTATAATAAACTATACAATGCTCTTTATTATAAATTTCATAGACCAAATTGATTCTCATAGAATGCTCTTACTGATTTCGCCAAAGTCACAAGAAGCCAACCTAGGGTTGCAACTGATAAATGAGGATAGTTCTAACCTTTATGTTGTTGGATATTTTCATTGACACTACAAAATACGAGAAAAGTGAAACGACTAAGGTGTATGTCATAACCTCACCTGTTCATCAATGACATGAGCAACTTCTTTGCTGAATTAGATAATAGTTTACAATATTTCTTCCATGTTTTTGTGCTACCTACAGTAACAGGCAACAGACACAACAAAGTTTCAAGTTTAATATGCTTTACTGGCACTTTCCTAAACCACATAAATCCAAGAAACAGTAAGTCAAGCTCTGGTTTGTAGTATTCACAAATTTTCTTGGCATAAATACTACCACCACAGATTACAAGTGACCAATGAATGCGATGGCACTGAACCCAGAATTGGTAAGAAACGTGCAACAGCACATCATTATACCGTATTTCACTATATAGATATAATAGACATACATACTAGTACAATGTAGCAAAATAGGACGTGACGAGTTTCGGGGTCTGACTGACTGAATTGGTGCTCTGTCACATCAAGTTATCAAGGATATAATTTACACAAAACTTTAATGTTAAAATTTATATAAGGATGTTTTTCTTTGCAAATGTTTTTAAGGGAAACCTGTTTTTGTTATATTCTTTTGAATTCAAAGGACAGATGCTCTAATCACTTCAAATAAGACAAGTTTTGCCACACAGACATAAGAGTTTGATTGAAAAGTTAGGGACCTAGCCACATAAATCTTGATGGAGTTGTGCCTCACGGGAATTGGAAAGCCATGACAACTGAGAGACTATTTGTCCATGTACGTGTGCTGTTTATTCTCTACAGACATTTGCATTATCTTATTTTTTGCCTGCCTTGTAGAGTTCAATTAAATATCAGAATATTGCCCTGGCTGGTGTGGATCAGTGTACTAAGCACCAGACTGTGAAGCAAAGGGTTGCTGGTTTGATTCCCAGTCAGGGCACATGCCTGGGTTGCAAGCCGGATCCCCAGTGGGGGATGCGCAAGAGGCAATCACACATTGATGTTTCTCTTCCTCTGCTTCTCCCTCCCTTCCTCTCTCTCTAAAAATAAATAAATCTAATTTTAAAAAAAGGTAGAAGAAAAAAGTAATGAGAGATGCAAATTATTCCTAGAACTAAAAAAAAAAAGAAAAAGAAAATCAGAATATTTTTGTAAGGCTCTGTACTTAATTAGTAATAAAGTCTTCTCTATTAACTTATTTTTTAAAACTTCACTAGTCCAAATTCCAGGTAACTTACTATCTCTTTTCTTTTTTCTAAATATTTTATTTATTTATCTTTAGAGGAGAAAGGAAGGAGAGGAGGAGAGAAGTATCAATGTATGCTTGCCTCTCATGCGTCCCCTGCTGGGAACTGGCCTGCAACCCAGGCATGTGCCCTGACTGGGAATCTAACCGCAATCCTTTGGTTCGCAGGCCTGCACTCAATCCACTGAGCTACACCAGCCAGGGCTCTTTTCTTTTTTTTATCCTCACCTGAGGACATGCTTATTGATATTAGAGAGAGGGGAAGAAAGGGAGAGAGAGAGAGAGAAACATCGATGGGTTGCCTCTCACACATGCCCCAGTTGGCGACCAAACCCACAACCCAGGCATAAGCCCTGACCAAGAATCGAACACATGATCTTTCAGTCTATGGGATGACCCTCTAACCAACTGAGCCACATGGACCAGGGCTCAATGAATATATCTTGGGTGCAAAATAATAGGTAGCAAAGAAACAATAGTGCCTATATTTAAGAACCTTAAAATCTAACAAGGCAAATTACAAATGAAATAATGCATTCATCTGTGAACTTTTATGGGCTAAAAGTACAAATAAATAATTTATTATCATATGAACAGGTAAGAACTTTGAACATAAATGTCTTAAAATCAGTCTCTATTTGTCCCCGTATAACCCTTAACATCTTCTGAAATCCAGTGCATATTCTGATAGCCAGCAAAGACAAAAACTGAGATAAAAAGCTGTTTATAGGCAACTACAATAACACCATAAGGCTAATTGCTAAGATCAACAGCATTCTTTTTTAAAGAAAGTATACCATTTTCTAAATTTTGGATTTGGGCAGTGAAATTACATAACATTCAGATACTAAATCAGTTATTGCAAATATTAAATAAGCATGAATTAATTACAATGATTAAGAATAAAAAACTATTTGTCATAAAAACCATACAATTATTACTTTAATTTCAAATATCAACCATAAAAATCATAAAACTGATTTCAACCATGCTGCAAAAACATGTATTTTAAAGTTAGTTAGACAGGTGAGCATTTTATACACAGAACAACAAACTTTTAATAATTCCTGTACTCATGTCCCTCACCCCAAAAAGACACTCTTTCAGAGGCTTATAAAGATACCCAAGCAAATGTATAAAAGAACAGCTCAGTTCTAGAAAGGTTTTTCTGTTTACAAAAGGGGACAGTTTTGAAAATGTCTTAAATCAAGCAACCAAGGTTTTGGTTTTGATTAAGATGTAGTAAGCACACACCGTCCGTCTCTCCCACTGAATTCAGCTATAAAAAATAAACAGAATGTATACAGCAGCTATCTGTGGGCTCTCAACAGTGAACAGGAGTGTGCTCTCCTTCCCTGGAGCACGCCTGTGCCTCTCCCCTCCCCTCATTCTCCCCCCCAGGAGCTACCTTTGCCTTCCTCTCTCCAAAGTTCCAAGGACCCTTCTTTTGCTTCTGTAGCTTGTTTACTAAGCCCATTTTTTCTATGAATCACTTCTTCTACCTCTGTGACTTTCTAAATTAACTTTCTCTTATTAAAGAAAAAGTAAAAGTCAACAGGAGCACACAGGTTGAGGAAAAAGATCAGAATTTGAAGTACCAGTTCACCCAAGGGCACTAACAGTGAACGAAAAGATGACTGGGAGAAAATATTTTCAAGTCACACTATCAACAAAGAACTTATATCCAGAATATATAAGAAATTCTCAAAACTCAACAGTAAGAATACAGACAACCCAAATACAAAATGGGCAAAAACCCCTACAAAATACAGCTGACAAACACATGAAAAGATATTCAATACCTTTAGCCGATAGAGAAAAGCGAAATTTAAAACCACAGTGACAAAAATGTTCTATAGTTAAGATTGTGGTGATGGCTGCACAAGGCTGTAAATGTACTGAAAACCTCTAAATTGTGTATCTCAGATGAGTAATTTTTATGTCATGTAAATTATAACAGAGACATTAAAAACTAAAACTACAATAAGATGCCGTTTACACAAACATATTAGGATAGCTAAAACAAAAAATACTAACAATACCAGTTATTACCAGTTATTACCATATTATGGTATTATTACCATAATACCAGTTATGTCACCAACAATACCAGGTGTTGGTGAGGAGGCAGAACAACTGAAACTCACGTTGCTGGCGGGAGTGCACGCTGGGGTAGCCGCTCTGGAAAACAGTCTGGCAGTCTCACCGAGTAAAACGAACTTTCCAAATGACCCAGCAATCCCACTCCTAGGGATCTAGATAAAAACTTACGTTTCCACAAAAACCGGTACACAAATGTTTAAGGCAGCCTTTTTTACAATTGCCAAAAACTGGAAACAACCCAAAATTCCTCTCATTTTCTAGCAGGTAAATGAAAACAAACTATACTGTAACCATACAATGGAATAGTACTCTGTAATAAAAAGGAATGAATTATTGATCCAAGCAAGCAAGCAACAACTTGTATGAATGTCAAAGGAATTACACTGATGAAAGGATCCAGTATCAAAAAGTTATATACTGTAGCCCTGGCCAGTGTGGTTCAGTTGGCTGGGCTTCGTCCTACAAAGCAAAAGGTCGCCAGTTTGATTTCCACTCAGGGCACATGCCTGGTCCCCAGTTGGGGTGCATGAGAAAGGCAATGAATAGATGTTTTTCTCTCACATAGATGTTTCTCTCCCTCTCTTTCTCCCTACCTTTCCCTCTCTGTAAATAAATAAAATCTTTTAAAAAAAGTTATATATTATATTATTCTATTTATATGACATTCTCAAAAAGACAAAACTATTGCAATGAATTAGTGGTTGCCAGGGGTCATGTGTAGGAGGAGAGTGAGACTAAAAGGGGATAGCTCAAGGAGATTTGGGGGGCAACAGGACTGCTCCTGATTGTGGTGGTAATTACATGGATTCACACATGTGTTAAAATTAATAGAACTAAACAACCAAAACAAGTCAACCTTGCTATATGTCACCTTGAAAAGTACAATTTAAAATGTCAAGCAATCAAATAACTATCAGTTTATATTATTGCTATTGCAAGAGGCCATTTTCCAGCAAAGAAGAAAATGAAATAAAGAGGAAGAAAATGGTTTAAGTCAAATCCTTTTTTTTTAAAGATTTTGTTTATTTATTTTTAGAGGGGAAGGGAAGGAGAGAGGGAGAGAAATATCAATGTATGGTTGCCTCTGGTGCGTCCCCCTGCTGGGAACTGGCCTGCAACCCAGGCACGTGCCCTGACTGGGAATCCAACCGCGATCCTTTGCTTCGCAGGCCTGCACTCAATCCACTGAGCTACACCAGCCAGGGCTCAAATCCTTTTTTAAAGAAAATTCTATATTAAGCAATATATAACCTGAATTTTCTCCAGCCTTACTGGTCTGCAGGTACATTAGTGATAAGTCCAATGTTACTGTTTGCTGTGCTTATTTGCATAATGTCTCATATCCTTTTGGTCTCCATTTCCAACCCTAATCCCAGTTATGTACAGAAGGCCACAGAGGTCTCACAGGTGTTCTCATGTTCTTCGCATCCTGTCCCTATTTTGTTGATCTCTGATTCTTATAAAATCACTTAAGGGAAGGGCTTCACTACTGCTAATGCTGACCTTCCAAAGCTGTAAATCCTTAAAAGGTTCCTTTAGTCCTCAATATATAAGGGACAGGTCACCTTCCCGCAGAGATGAGGAGAATGCCTTCCGTAATTATTTCAAGTTCCTTGCAAATGGCCACAATTTCAACTCTACACCTTGGTACGTGATGATTCTTCAACTTAAAAAATCTCTCCCTCCCTTTTTCCTAACGAATCCAACCTCTAAGTGTCAGCTAAAACATTAATAACTTAAGACAACATTCTCTGACCCTCCCAGATTATGTTAAATTACCCTGTCATATTCTTCTACAGCACGATTTCTTCCTCACATTTACTACCTTTTCCAATTACTTACTCAAAATCACTGCTAGGTTATAGACTCCACGGAGATAGGGCAAGGCAGGTGTCTATTCCGTTCACTGCCTCATCATACCCCTTGTGCCTAGTGTATGGTAGACACACACAGCTGGTTGCAAACAATGAGGCTTGGCTTGCCCTATCCCTGCAGCTGTGAAAACAAGGCTGCGTGACCATCTCAGTAATAATGTAAAAGGGATTCATGCAAAGGCTGGGAGCTGAAACGAGAGGAACTTCAAAATCCTCTGAAATATCTTGTCATGAGTTACAAAATTTCAAATAATTAGAATACAATGGAACATATAATAAAACTTCCGAACATAATTTATTCTTTACTAGCTTATTTACAACTCAATTTTAAAAACTATGGTGCCTTGGAGTTATTAAGAGTTAAGACAATATATTATTATTAGACTGTAGATGGAGGCAAGTTAAAGGACTATCTGCTAACCAGCTCTCACCATTTGATCATTCAATAAAACACTGAAGGACTATATACAAATCCAGTACTTCAAATTCTAATATGACACAGTATTAGTCACTACATGTACTTAAAAGATGCTTCAAATAAAAGTTCTGAACAATACTTAATTTAAAAATTCAAGGACCAAGCTCGATCTTGTCCTCCCCATTGAACTGACAGATGTTGCCTGTTTTTGTTTGGAATACATGTCATTTCATGGAATTAATTCAGCTAATATTTTCTTTCTTATGAAATCTGGTGTTAATTGGAAATCAATTTTTCTTAAGTCTAAACAAGTCAAATGTCTAGAGAGAACCATAGTGCAATACCCAAATCTGTTTAAAAACATCTGAAAAGACATTATTCGATCAGACAGTCTTCAAACAGACTTGGACTATTAAATACTGAACAGACACGCTCTGTTTGACAATATGTATTTTGGATTTTAAATGTGCTTTTCAACAGTCATTATTCAACAAAGTAACAATAAAAACATATTAAAGATCAATTCTCCCTCAAGGGAACTAAATTGCATCTCTGTTATTCCTCACTGGCTCATCATAGACCAGGATCTCAGAATCCTTAACTAATTACATCTGCAAAGACCCTACTTCCAAATAAGGTCACATTCTGAGGTTAATCTTTTTCTGCTCCAATGTTCCCTTTAATATTGAGAGGCAGTGCTGATTAAATAAAACCTTAACTTTTGCCATAGACACCAATGACATCCTTGTTGCTGCCAAGGCAACAAGGAGAAAACTCAGGTTATACATGACCTAACATACAATTTCCAAAAAAATGATTTAACTTAAAATTATTTTCAGTCCTTATCTTTTGAGGCCTCTCCTCTAATACTGACTCAGTTTATGAGTTGAACGTACAGTTCACCCTATCCTTCCACCTTGGTTTCCAAGGTACTAATCTCCCTACTAAAGCCTACCGTCTCTGTGAGGAGGACATCTAAATTGTCATCTCTGGCCCATGTCACTGCTTACTGACTCCAGACTTACACTATTCATTGAACATTTTTGTCAGACGCTGTCCCACAAACACCTTAAGCTCAACACATCCACAACTGAATTTAGCAACTTAAAAGTGTAACGGTTAGGGACAAAGACTTTGGAATCCAGACTAGCTGTGTTGAAATCCTGGCCTCTGCCTCTTTCTTATAAAACATCTGACCCTGGAAAAGATATTCTAATCTTTGACTGTTTCTCTCATCTGTAAAATGGGAATAATAATTTTAACTACCCTACACTTACAGGTTATAGTTTATAATAGTGACAAAAATTGAGGTCTGCAATGGTCAATCCCTGTTTCACCATCAAGATTCATTCTATGTTGAAATGTGAGTTTCATGGCAACAGATTTGTGGATCCAAAAAAACTACAGCACTTCTGAGAGTCAAAGATGTATTTTCCACACCACCATATTTTAACCACATTTCTGTATCAATGATGTGTACATTTTATATTTTTCTCATAAGCTTGATATTAAATTGTTAACTGGGGAAATGTTAAAATAGAAATTGCCTCTCAACATAATGATTAATTCATCGACTAATAATGGAATCTTTATTTGGAATTTAGAATATCAAGTGGTGTTTATTCTAGCTAAGTGCTATCTATTTCTCTAGTCATCACTGAGCTTCGACTGTAGCAGCCTGTGTAAGAGAAACCGTATTTAAGTTCCTTTAAGTCAATCTGTGATTTAATGATCAATTTCTTACTGAAGATTTGGCCCGTCACAGCCCCCACCCCCTATAAGCCCTCTCTCACCCTTCAGCAAGGCAAGCCATGTTGTGACTTTCATGAGTCCCGTGCACTACCTCCATTTTTAAAAATATTGAAAATTGTATTTTACAATTGCATTAATATAAAGATGAAAATAACCCAGGTCAGATTTATTATTTATTTGTTACTTTAGACTCATTTCTCTTTTGATTTAAGAAAATAAAATCAAAACAGATTTTGTGGGCTTCTGAGAGAATCATGGGCCCTAGGAACTGTGCTTATAGTACCTGATGGGTAAGTTAGCCCTGCTCCCAGAACCTGCTGAACAGTCAGCTCTTCTAGACATTCTTTGATTTCTTCCCCAACTTGCCTCAAGCAGAATGTCACCTTCTTACTCTCACAACACTTGGTTCTTTTTCCTCTTACAATATTTATATCCTTGAAATAGACCATAGCTTCCTCATTTTTTTTGAGCACCCCTCCTCACCTCTAGGATTTGGTATACGATTCTGTTTTCTCATTAAACCAAGTGTTGACATATTTAGGACAATCCACTCTTCTTTTCCCCATCTTTGTTTGTAGAAGGATGGGTAAAATAGGAACCACGAGAACAGGAAAAGCTGATGAGCACTAATCGTCACAGACAATACCCAGATTTAAAGGTTTCTAACCATGGGATAGAGATCATGAAACAGCCAAATGTCTCAAGAAGGCAAGCTATTTCTCCTAGTAGCTGAAGTATCTGGATGATTCTACAATGACTTATCAATTCAATATCCTAAAGAACAGAGAAACCTGAAGATGGCTTTGGATGACCAGTGCTTAATGGATATAGAACAAAGAGAAGATTACAGGAGGAGATGAAGGAAAAAAAGGAAGAGACTATTCTACTCTCAGTATCCTTCTGAACGGTACTATTTTGTATCATCCAGTCTCTAAGTAGATAGGAGTAAATATTCAAGAGACAAAGGCTCTCAAAAAGGGATAAAATGAAGATAATCCCTGCCTACTACAAGGAAGAAGTAAAAGCGGGTCCTTACGTGAACTTCTCTTCACTAGAGAAGACAGGTATCATATATGTTGACAGAAGGAATTTCATTTAATGCCTTTTGTGGCAAAAATGACCCTACTACAAAAAAAGGGCTTACATAATTAATATAACAATGATTTTATAGCTGAAAAATATATGCATATGCTAAACTTCACAAATGTCTTTAAGTTGTCAACTTTTTCTTAGGCAGTATCGCCAACAGTTACTTTCTGACTTTACCATAATTTTAAAATTATGTAATATGGAAAACTTCAATAATTTATGAATATTTTTGTTACCAGTAGACAGTCTGTCTGGAATGCCAGGGAGTCTCCCCAGTTGGCCAAGATGGAGGGAGAGGAAATTCTCATACTGAGCAGGCGGAAAGCTAGAAATATCAACGGATAGAGACTGAGCACACAGAAAGACAACCAGATAATTGGACAGGAAAAAGCCCTTCCCCCTTCCGGCACCAGATTGGGCATAGGACCAGGGGAAGGCGGGCACACGTGCCATGAAAGTCAACATGGTACAGGAGGAGGTTCTGGACCAAAGAGGCCTGTCAGTCTAGTCTGGGGAAAGAAGGGAAAGTTGGGAGGTGGACCCACCCAAAGTGTAAAACTTTGGGAAGCTGATCGGTCAATTTGAAGAAAGTACCTGCTCTGTCCGACATTCAAGCTAATATAATCCCAGGGTGACAAATAAACTTTTCCCCTCCTCTGGCTCATGACCTGCACTCGCACAGTGCACTACATGGGTCACTGCTGAGGGCAGCCGCATGGCCCACAGCCCCCAGGAGGAAGCCTCTCTCTCTCTTGCCCACCTGGTGATACACTTGCCAGTGCATTCAAGCCCTCTCTCCTGGGAGTACATGACCTTGCAGCCCTTGCAGCCACATGGCCCATGGCAGAGCAGGCTCCAGAAGGGAGTCTGAAATGAACAACAGCTAGGAACAAGTTAAGCTACCTGGGGAGGGGACTATGACTGCTTAGCAGCCACCTGCGGGCTCTAAAGGACTACCGTTTAAAATGGAGCAGGAACTCTGGACACTGGCTTTTGTCTTGCTCTTACTGAGGATGGCTGGACTTTTTCCTTGGCAGAAAGAGGTGAAGGACTTTGAGAGGGGACTCTGCCATTCTCCCAGATCCCACAGCACCTGGATAAAAACCTTTCCCCTTTGCACCAGCCTCTGCCTCAAGAGTTTGGCTTTTGTGACAACAGGCAGCCTAACTGCCTTTTTTTCTTTGGTTACACTTTAGGTTTATACAGGGTCCAACTCCCTATAAAACTCCTGTTAAGTAAAAAGCAGAAACTTGGAATGGAAGGATGTTTATAATTTGTATGCTCTTTAAGAAGATACAAAAACAGTCTTCAAAATTTTTCAGTGGCAAAGCTATATGGTTTACCAGTAACTATGATTCCTAAACTGTGGAAAATTCCTAATATATAAGGACACATTCTGTGTTAAAAAGGAAATGTTCTCCATTCACCCAATATAATTACTTCAGTCTTTTAAATACAAAGAGTAATGAAAGAGTAATGATAAAAGAAAATGTATTCATATTAAAGGTCTTGTGAAACACTGAGAATTCCACTGATCTGGGTAAACACACCACCTGTCCAAAACACACTAGCCTATAAATAATCATAGCTCTTCCCATCCCCAAAATGGAAACATCATATCAGGAGGAAAGCAAAGCAAGAGAGACAACTGTGTCAAGTTGAAAAACAGTCTGAACTCTATTTTGGGACCTGTGTTCTGATGGTCAAGCATTTAGCTTTCTTAGGCAAGATTTTTCAAAAGATCAGACAAACCTCAGCTTAATAACCATAAATTAACTTACCACTTAAAAACAAAATAAAATTACATTTTTGTTCAACTAAGTTACATTATACATCAGATCATTTTACACCATAGGCCAATTTCTCAACTAATTTCTGTAGTCTCATTTAGTCTTTTCTTAAAATGAGAGTTCTAACTAAAATTAAAACATATAACTGAAGGTATAAATTAAAGTAACATTTTAAGTGCTCTTAGTTTAAGATTTAACTCTCTCCTTTAAACATTTGTATTTAAATGCTCATTATGTATAACAAAAATCTAAACCCTAAGACTGGGTCTGAGAAAAACACATTTACCTATATTATGACAATGACTTTCAAACTATGACCCACATAACCACTGGAAAAATGGACTCAATTCCTGCTCAGATCTAAGACAAGCACAAATTCTTTCCTCACCTCTATCAGAGACACATTTTGATACTATTCCAAGTGACATTCCAGACCAATTACTTACTAACAATTACCTCAGTCTATTCTTAGTCTGTCAAACTTAACACTCCCAGACTCATTGGCTAAATGGTAACAAATGGTACCAAAAAGAAAGAAGAAAAAAGGAAAGATAAATAAATGTATCTAACACACTGCACTCTTACACCTGGGTTTCTCCAGCGTCAGCACAGAATGGAGAACTATCCTTTTACATTTTAATGATATCTAACCAGCACATGCTCTGATTTTAATCTCGAATCAACTCTACCTTTTAAACATTCTACTATGGGTAGTTTAACTGACTAAAGCGCTCTGTAAAGACACAACTCCTGAAAAGAATTACATATACAGAATTTTATTTACTGCCTGGTACAGGAAAGGACAGTAATATTCTAAGTCTGTTTTTATACTTTAGCATGCATCAGAATCCCCTGAAGAGCTTGTTAAAACACAGATGGCACGGGCCCTATTCCCTGATTCGTTGTGTCTGAGCTGAGTCCAAAAATTTACTACATTTCTAACAAGTGCCTAGGTGGTACTGATGGTTTTGGTCCAGAAACCACATTCCAGAAATCACTGATCTAATAATGTTACACTGCAATAGGCATTTTTATGTCCTACACACAAAATCATACCTCGGATTGCTCTAATTCATCAATTTATAAATGCTACTCCATGCCAACAGTTTTCAATTTTCTTTTATTGTATGGCACATAATTACTGTGGCCTATTTCCTCAAGTCTTTTCTAATATACTTCTACCAAGGAAAAAAAGCTTCCAAAAGACTAAGGGGCTGTCACAACACCTACTGCTTTAAGACAATGGAAACTGAAAGTCTTCAGAAAGTCTATCCTTTGTCCCTATAAATTTTATTTGCCATTCCTCATTAATCAGGTTTATTCTCTGAGACAATATGCTTTGGTTTGGTTTAGATCATCTAATAAACTCTATTACCATTTTAAAAAGCAGCTCCTCTCCTGTCTCGTAGCACTCTCTTTATCCTTCTGTCAGAAACACCTACCTTTTCATAAACCATGCTTTGGCTCTGTTGATCTCTAAGGAATAAAATGTTAGAGGTGCTACAATGTACCAATATTTATTAAAAATCTAATTCAAACATTTTGATCCACCTGACAAAACCCTGGCCTATCTCGCCAACCTGATCTTTCAGATTCCCTCACATAATCCCTGTTCCTCTGCAAGTCTATCTGCAAACTTCCCACTAGATTTCATTCTTCTCAACTGTAAATAAAGCTCTGTGCTCTCCTCTTTCGGTTAACATCACCATAAAAACCAGTTTGAACCAGGTATTAATTCTGTTTTCTGTGACAACACTCAATTCACTCCAATCATTTTTGATCTACAAACAGATACAGGCATGCCTTGGAGATATTGCAGGTTTGGTTCCAGAATACCCCAATAAAGAAAATACTGCAATAAAGCAAATCACAAAGTTCTGATTTCTTGATGCATATAAAAGTTTTGTTTATACTACATCATAGTCTACTAAGTGTGCAATAGCACTATGCCTAAATAAATATTCCTTAATTAAAAAATAAGTTATTGCTAAAAATGCTAACCATCACCTGAACTTTTAGTGATTTGTAATCTTTTTGCTATTGGAGGGTTTTGCCTCAATGTTGATGGCTGCTGACTAATCAGGATGGTGGTTGCTGAAGACTGGGGTGGCTGTTCTAAATCCTTCAAATAAGACAATTTTCTGCATCAATTGGCTCTTCCTTCTGTGAGTGACTTCTCTGTATCATGCAATTGAGTTTGATAGCATTTTACCCACTGTAGAATTTTTCAAACATGGAGTTGATCTTCTCAAATCCTGCCACTGTTTATTAATTAAGTTTATGGAATATTCTAAATCCTTCTGTTGTCATTTCAATAATCTTCACAGCATCTTTGCCCGGAGTATCTTACGTCTCAAGGAACTATTTTCTTTGCTCATCCAGAAGAAGCAACTCCTCATTGTTCACGTTTGATCATGAAGATCAGTCACATCTTTGGGCTCCACTTCTAATTCTAGTTCTCTGGTTGTTTGCACCACATCTGCAGTTACTTCCTCCACTGAAGTCTTGAAGCTCTCAAAGTCACCCATGAGGGCTGGAATCCACTTCTTCCAAACTCCTGCTAATGGTGATATTTTGACCTCTTCCCATAAATCATGAATGTTTTTAGCAGCATCTAGAATGGTGCAGCCTTTCCATAAGGTTTTCAGTAGTTGCCCAGATCCATCAGAGGAATCACTAATTATGGCCTTATGAAATGTATTTCTTAAATAAGCCTTGAGCCCTGGCTGGTGTGGACTGAGCACCAGCCTGCAAACCACAGGGTCGCAGGTTTGATTTCCAGTCAGGGTGCATGCCTGGGTTGCAGGTCAGGGTCCCTAGTAGGAGGTGTGTGAGAGGCAACTACACATTGATGTTTCTCTTCCTCTCTTTCTCCCTCCCCTCCCCTCTGTCTAAAAATAAAAAACAAAAAGTTCTTTTTAAAAAAGGGAAAGAAAAGAAGTTTTCTTGTGCATTCACAACTTGGCTAAATGTTTGGCAGAGGAGTTCTAGCTTTCAGCCAACCTCAGCTTTCAATGTGACTTCTTCACTGAGCTTAATCATTTTTAGAGCTTTTGATTTCAAGTAAGAGATGTGAGATTCTTCCTCTCCCTTGAACACTTAGAGGCCACTATAAGGTTGTTAAATGAACTAATTTCAACATAGTGTGTCTCCGGGAATTAAGGAAGCCTGAGGAAAGGGAGACAGATGGGGGAACAGCCAGTCTGTGGAGCATTCAGAACACACGACATTTATCAATCAAGTTCACTGTCTTACAAGGGTGCAGTTTGTGGTGCCCCAAAACAATTACAATGGTAACATCAAATATTATTGATCACACAGATCACCATAACAAATAATAATGAACAAAATTAAAATATTATGAGAATAACAAAAATATGACACAGAGACACAAAGTGAGCAAATGCTATTGGAAGAAAAATGGCATTTTTGCCATTTGCTAGAGAGCAAGAGAGAGACTTGCTGGAGGTAGGGATGCCACAAATCTTCAACTTGTAAGTAAAATGAAGTCTCTGCAAAGTATAATGAAGCTAAGTGCAATAAAATGAGGTATGCCTGTATACTGTTTTGTACTTTTCACAAAGCTTCTTTTCTTCAGTCATTCACCGTGTTTTCTTGTTCCAAAAAAAATTGTGATGTTTCATTTCTTTTGATTCTTTCATTTAAAGAAAACAACATTCCATATGAGATGGCATGCAATAAACATTACTGAAAACCACAAGTTTGACAAATTTGTTAGAAGTACTATTGGCAGATATAGGAAGACAATTACATTACTTCTAGGAAGAAGATACAGCGTAAGAAAAAATCAACTTACTAAAAAAATGCTGAGTTTTTTTTTTAAGCAGCAAGTAATCTAGTTCACTTCAGAGAATACAAAGAGGTATGCCTAAAAAGTTCATGTGGGATAAACATACTTGAAAGCAAAGTAAACAAGCATGAGTTTTATCTGATTAGACAACAAAAAACTTTGAGCAAGAAAGAACTAAGACTGGTTTTTGGAAGTACAATATGGCAAGTTACAAAATCCAACGGGGATACTGCATCACGCTGCCCAAGCCAGTGATTCTTCAATTCTTTGGTCTCAGGATCCTTTTACACTCTTAGAAATTACTGATGACCCCAAAGAGCTTTTGTTTATATGGGTTATTTCTATGAATATATACCATACTAGAAATTAAAACAGACCTTACAATATTTAGTTATTCACTTAAAGATGGTGATACATGTTAAATAACTTAATGTAGTAATTATTTCACTATATGCTCATATATATATATATATATAATTGGTATATTGTATACCTAAAACTAACACAAAGTTTTATGTCAATTATTTCAATTTAAAAAACAAACCCATTGCCCTGACCACTGTGGCTCAGTTGGTTGGGTGTCATCCCAGAAAGCAAAAGGCCGCGGCTTGATACCCAGTCAGGGCACGTGCTTGGGTTATGGTCCATTCCCAGTCGGGGCACATAGAAAACACAACCAATTGCTGTTTCTCTCTTACATCAATGTTTCCCTCTCTTTCTCCCTCCCTTCCCCTCTCTCTAAAAATAAAGAAATAAAATCTTTAAAAACAAATCAGATCTACCATTATTAACACGTAGATCTAAATAACATATTTTATGAAAAATAATTATACTTTCCAAATCAAAAGAAGTCAGTGAGAATAGCAGCACTGTTCTACATATATTACAAATGTAGATAAGTTTTCAAATTCTAATTTTTCTTAAAAGCTCTAAATTTTTTATTGGCAAAAAACCAACTGTTACTTGTTTTTCTTGAAGTGATACTTCATTCATTTTTGAGAAAAAATGTCTGTCAAAATATCTACATGCAAACAGCCATAGCCCGCCTGTCAACTGTTCTTATGAGCAAAAAATTACACATAACTATGTACATGGGGGGGGGGGGGCCCTATCACTGAAAAAATGGGATAATCATCAACACACTTTAAATGAGACAGACGAGCAACAAACAAGTATTTGTAAGTCGGACAATCAAAGGCCATACCTTTTGGAAAACATAAAAACACTTTTCAAGAAGGATATTTTTTAATTTCTAAACTTTTACTGTGGTCATATTAAGCCATTTCCCCCTTGGAGGTGGGAGATGGGGAATGGATAGTAATAATTGCAGCAATCAAGATTTTAGCTAATTCTTTCAGCTACAAGGTGAAGGGACTAGCCAAAGAATATTTATGCATAACCGACAGACACAGAAAATAGTGTGGTGATGGACAGAGGGAAGGAGGAATGTGGGTTGGGTAGAGGTGGACAAAAGTAGGGGAATGGGGACATCTGTAATAGTGTCAAGAATAAAAATAAAGTTAAAAAATTATCACCAAAAAAAGAGTTTAACTAATTTCATTCCCTTGGAATTTCTTGGGTGACTGGAACATCTCTTGTTCTAATGAGGCAATGTTTGGTGGGATCCTGGATAAGGGCTCCTGATCCTCATCTAAGAAAAACAAAGCCATGATTAGAAGCTTGAAACTTGCAGCCCCATCGCCTATCCTCCGGGAAGGAGAGAGGGACTGGAAATTGAGTTAATGATAGATTATGCCCATGTGATGAAGCCTCCATAGTTCAGGGAGCTTCCGGGTTGCTGGGAGAGTGACTCGCTCAGAGAAGGCACGGGAGCTCTGTGCTCCGTCCCACAGACCTTGCCCTATGCATCCCTTCTGTCTGGATGTTCGTCTGTATCCTTTACTATATCCTTATATAATAAACTGGTAAACATGAAGTGTGCCCCTGAGTTCTGTGACAAACCTAAGGATGGGGGTCATGGAAACTGATTTATAGCCTGTCAATAGAAGCACAGGTGACAACCTAGGACTTACAATTGGTATCTGAAGTGTGCAGGGGGTACTGAGCCCTTAATCTGTGGGATCTCACACTAACTCCAAGTAGACAGTGTCAGAACTGAATAGAAATGTAGGACACCCAGCAGATGAACTGCTTGGCGAGGGGAAACCTATACACTGGGTGACCTGAAGTGTCAGAAGTGAAGTGTTCTATCAATACGCGAGCCGTAAAGGAGAGTCACACAAGAGAAGTGAGCTTTGCTTACCCAGTAACTATATTCAGGATTTATACTCAGCTCTAACTTGAAATACCCCCCAAGCTTTTATCAGGTCCCCATTATAATCATGGGCCACATAATACAGCTCAGTTTGTACCCAATTTCTGGACACAGCTTCAGAATCTACCTGAACTACACCACAATTTGTCCCAGTAATTTTTCATGTTGACCCCAAATCAAAAGAAATACCCAATAAGTTTCACTGACTAGTTAACTTCAAATAGAAAGTATTTATGTCCTGCTGGGCACTGCCTAACTTCTCAAACATTGAAATCACATTGGACACCACTATTCTTATTCCCTGATTTCAGTGATTTTCGCACAATACTTGCATTTTACCTCAAAAAACACTGAAAACCCACCTTTACAAATATATAACATCAAAAGGAAGGTCGTGAGATCTAACACTGAAATTGTGGACTACCTAGCGTTAGTAGCTTGAGCGGTTTCCAATAGATGCCAAGTAATGCTACGTTTCCCTCAAATTTATATCCCACTGGTACTCCTGTGGCACACAGGGCATCTCTGTGCACAGTCTGGGCACCTTGAGCACAGCAGAGATCAGCAATGGCTCTATTCTGTGAAAGAAGGAGTAAAAGGTTAGTAACGACTGACCAAGTACCACAACAAACAAGGGAGAGAAAGGGCCTATAGGACAGACAGGAGGCATGACAGAGCGAGAGTGATCGACAGAGATCAATAAAGAGAAAAAGACAAAGACAGGAAGAGACAGAGACAGATGGTTAGGAAGAGTCAGGCACAAAGACAGAACGACAAACAGAGAGAGACAGAATGCTAACAGGGAGACAAATGGACAGTCAGGGAGAGAAAGACCAAAGGCTGGGGTGTGGGGAGAAACAGACTGACCAACGATTAAGGATGGGGAGATACTGATGGGAGGAGAGAAGACAGAAACAGGTGGACGAATGGGGGGCAGACACAGGACATAGGATCAAACAAGGACAAGATAGTATTAGAAAGACAGGGAGAAATAAAGGGAAACAGAGTCAGAGAGACATGGAGAAACTGTTGGGGAGAGAGAGAGAGACAGGCAAGGACAGGCAGATATCAGGACGGAGAAGAGGCAGGAAAAGGGAAAACAACTAAGAAAGAGAGACTGAGAGACCATGGGCACACAAGAGAGAAGGAGAAAGAAGGAAGGAAGGGAGGGAGGGAGAGAGGGAAGGAAAAGAGGAAGGAAGGAAAGGAGGAAGGGGAAGGAAAGAGAAGCTTCCCTTCACACCACTGCTACCCAGGGGACCAGAGATTGTATTCATCAATTCATTACTTAATGGCATGACCCCCACAGCCCACTAGTGCATGGAAAAGTACCAGGTATTACCAGCGCAGCCATTATTAACAACACTGCGCTCTGCACACGAGGGGTTTTTCTGGCTATAGGGGAAACGCTCTCTCTTTCTGCATATTATTAGCAAATGTAATCTACACTTTCTTACTTCAAATATTAATATTCTCACTGACAGAATTCCAAGAGCATTGTAAGTTTCGAAGGGTCTTTGCTCCAAGCACCCAAAATACTAATTATTTGTTATCCCTAGAAAAACTGTAACTACATAAAATTATATACAACCAATTTTAAAAGGGGGGAAAACTATAATAAATTCTAATGCATTATGTTTTCAGGACATACCAGCTATACATTCCCTTCCAATAAAATATGAGTAGCATTGGTTTGGGTTTTTTTAATAAGCCATTTATTGAAGTTTCAAATTTAATAAAGCAGAAAGTAGAGAGAATAGTGTAAGCCCCAGGATGCCCAAAGACCAGCATCAATTATTAACATTTTGCCAATACCATTGTAACATTTTAAGCATAATAAACAAAACTCTAATGTATTCACTTTCTTTAGTGTTTCATAATTTTTAAACTCATTTTGATTTAAACATATTAGACTTTAAATCAAATATTTTACTGCTAATCGCCAAATTACAAAATTAAAGGATGCAAATACAGACAACTGCGGACCAATAAGCCTCATGAACACAGGCATAAAAACTCTACTAAATTTTAGCAAATCTCGTTCAGCAATTATATATTTTAAAAAGTCATGATCAAGTGGTATTTATCCCAGGAATAAAAGGTTGAGTTTAACACTCGAAAATATATGTTTACTGGTGAGATTTTTCTTGCTTCTGTTTATTGTGGTAATATTACATAACATAAAATTTACCATTTTAACCATTTTTAAGTGTATGATTCAGTGGCATTAAGTACAACCACAATGTTGTGCAACCACCACACTGTTTCCAAACGTTTTCCTTACCTCAAATACGCACAGTAGATGGTCGCTGTTTGTTAAATGAAACAAAAATCAGGAAATTAAAGCTATGTCTTTAGAACCAGTCTCGTAAATCACAGATGATGTGAAGGTCAGGTGCTACAGTCACAATAAGAGTGGGCAAAACTACTGCCTAGTGATTAAATCCACCTGATAATTCTGAAATTGTTCACGATTAAACTGCATTTTTACTTGATCTAAAAACAGTAGCATACTGACTAAAAACTAATGTCTTAAATAGTCTCCTTAGCTTTTCTAAATGAATGTGACCTACTGTTTTATTCTAATTTCTCACTAGGGGTTCTAAAACATAATAAAAGCTCATGGGAAATACCACTGCCATCCTCCTCATGTTACTAAGTTAGCATCAACACACACGGCCACCTCCACGGACAGAACAGGAAGCATGAGAAAAACATCAGTATAAAGACTGAAGATACCCACAAGCAAAATCAGAACCCCAAAAGGGCTCTTCTTACTAAGAAACAGAAGTTAAAATCTTTCCAAAATATTTTGCACAAATGCCCAAAATTTATGTTTACAACAATCAACATTTTGCTTAAACTGGATGGTCTTTAAAAAAATAGTATTGGGACTTTGGGTTTTTTTTGGGGGTTTTTTTGAGAATTGGGTTAAAAAAAAGAAAAGAAAAACTAAAGTCAGGAAGCACAGCCTTCAGCCTTCTGGGTCCATGTCACACAGTCTCTAAGTGAGAACAGAGGAGAATGCCGTCGTCCTATATCCCACAGCCCCACTCAGGCAGTGTTGTGTCGGCACTGTAAAAAGGTATAGCCTCCCAAATCCAAATGCCCCCATGGATACTTCTAATTTTAAACACAATTCTACTATTAAATAAATTAGCCCTGACTGGTGTGTTCAGTGGTTGAGTGCTGGCCTGCAAATCAAAGGGTCCCCAGTTCAATTCCCAGTCTAGGGCACACACCTGGGTTGCAGGCCAGTTCCCAGCAGGGGGCACTCGAGAGGCAACCACACACTGATGTTTTGCTCCTTTCTCCCTCCCTTCCCCTCTCTTAAATGTAAGTAAAATCTTTAAAAAATAAAAATAAATTAATTAAATTACTTCATTCTTTTCAAAAGTGAACAAAAAATATCTAGAAATTTATTCAGGTTTTCTGACCTTGTTGCTTATTTTTCTGACTACTATAAAAAATGAGAAAACAAGAAAAATTCTATTCTGAGAGCTATTTTTTTGATTTCTCAAAATTATAAACCTTAAATGTCAGTGTAAAGAAGGATTAAAATGGGAATACATTTCTATAATGATGCAGACTGACTGAAAAATGAGCGAGCAAAAACCTATGCCACAATTGCTTCATAGTAACTCTTGTTTTCAGTGTAGGTAAATTCCATTTTAGCATGCTGTGTCTTGATAAAGGTGATGGTCACACAACACAGTGAATGTACTAAATGCCACTGAATGTCAGTTCATTTTAAAATGGCTAACACTGTTATGTTAATTTCATCTACAAAAAATGCTTCTGTGCATATTCTGGGCTAGTCAGCTAATTAAAAATTATGAATCTGCTTTTTCCAATATTCTTGAAGAGAGCATGTGACCCTAATTGCTGCTGGCAGAGAGTTGGAGGATCCCCAACACTGGAAGAGAACTCAACCATAAGAATCATAAAAATAGCAAAACTAGAGGCTTAGATGGTACCACACCTAAGCCTGCACTCCTCTGTTGGGAAGGTTGGGGTATACTGGTCTACCAAATAAAGTCCAACTTTTTTTTAAAAAGTTAGGTCCATTGGATATTTGGCCTCATCTTTATAGTTAACTATTCTCCATTAATAACCCTCTGCTTCACTGAAAATGTTCCATTGAATCACCTGAATGTCTTATGTACTTGTACCCCTTCGGTTTTGTCCCGTTTTTGTCTGTGTCTAGAAGGCCCTCTCCTACAGCTAGAATTATACTTTAAGGCCCAATTCAAATCTAATCCCTCAAGAAATCATTCTCTTACAACTTCATTCATAAAGATCTTTTATGACCATTATGGATAAAATGCTCTGAGGATATCTACCTAATATATTTTTGTGTTATTCTTGTATTGTTAAAAATTCCTCTCTGCTGTAAATACCCTAATTTCTTTATCATGTCATGAGTGAACGGAGTAAAGGACTGGTTGTAGTTTTTTAAAAAAGTAACTTCCCTTGTCCTCCTATGATGGAGATCCCATACAGAAAAAATAACAGTAGAAAAATAATAAAACTTACATATAAATTACCTTATTCTGTTCCATCCTTTGTAAAAACAATGCACCAATTTAGCTATTTCATTTTCTTTTTATATGCCCAAAAGATTCCTTTGTGAATAGCCTAATAAGAACATACTTTTTGCACTTATACAGCAATGGCATAACAACAGAAACTCTTAAATATATTTAATCACACTAGATTTGCCCTGATTCAAATTATCACTATTTCAACCACAAATAAGATGTGCTTTGAGTATATATGCAAAATTAATTACATGTGGTAACACATCAAAAACAATTCAATTTCCTTTTCCAATCTCACTGACTACACCTCTGTAACAAGCGCACAGCTGATCAATTTCTCATCAGGAATCATAAATTGACACTCAGTCTCATAGGGATAAACTATGTCGCACCTCTCAACCTTCAATGAAAATGGAATTTTAATCAGTATTGGTTGGATCCACTACCCTCAACACTCTAATCCCAAAGAGCAATACTTGTGGTCACCATGCCTAAGAGTATTATTCAATCCTAAAAAAATCAGTTCATCTTTCCAGATAGAGCAGAACTTTCAAGTACAAAGTATATGAACAATCTAAGCTTTAAAGAATGAGGTGTATTTATCTTTTAAAAATACACACACACATATATTTCAAGTGTGTACAAGTGCAAGCATGTATGAATATATGTATGTATTTCTCCCTGTTTAAAAAGAAAGCCTAAAACAGTGAGTAGCTCACAGTAATAATGACACTGTGAAAGAAACGTCCAGTACATGGTGTCCAAAGATATTAAGACTCATTGGTTATCGCTAAAAGAGCCAAGAGTCCTTGGCAGAATGGCTGATCTCAGATCCCAGGCAGGAAATAATAAGATGAGTCTGGAAAACTGCATCATATCAGGCAAAAAAGGCGCCATCAAAGACTTACAAGGGTCAGATCAAAAGCAAAAAGGAAATCAACTGAAGAGACTCCCACTAAGGCAAAGATGAAAATCTGATCTTTAGTGAGGATAAAAAAACACTGGACCAAAATATACCAAGTATGTTTAAATATATTAACTAATTAAGTCACTTTAGGAAGTTTCATTGGTCATCTCTGGAAATGTTAGAGAACTGATACTACTTTGAAAACTAGAAAATAAAGGGAAAGAATTAGGCAATGATCCTACCTTTCCTACCAGTCTCTATAGCTAACAGTAACCAAACGTTTAATGAAGGGAAATTTCTCTCTACAGAATTCTAGTAAAAAATATAGAAGCATTAGAAAATCACTATTTTGTAAACCTCACTGAATCCATGAATCTAGGGCTAGGTAATCATCATCAATAGCTAGTAACATTACAAAAAGAGAAACAATCTACTATCATCTGTCCCTCCTAAAAGAAATACACATCAGCACATATAAAGTGTTCTTGGGGAAAATATGCATGTACATAACATTCACTCTGAATCTCTAAATTTAACTAAAAATGTACAGGAACTATAGAAAGCAGAACCCATGTTAAGGATAGAACACCACAGAAGTGCAAGTCAGTAAAATCCAGAATCTGGAAGACCAAAAGAAGTAAACAAGCCAATGGGTTCTATCAAATAATAACAATAATAATTTTTAAAGGAAAATAAAAAATACAAGAAAAAGAGAGTTGGAAAGGAAACCTATAGATCAGCTCTGACCAACAGAACTGTCTTCAGTGAGAGATATACTCTGTGCTGTTCAATTCAGTAGCTCCTAACCTCATGTAGCTACTAAGCACGTGATATATAGGCAGTGTGACAGAATAGCAGAATATTTCATTTCAATTAATTTAAATTTAAATACCTACATGTGGCCAGTGGCTATCATAATGGATGGTGCATCTACAGATCAATGGAGAACTAAGAGACTTTTAATCAATCACAATATATAATATAATGAATGTTATTTGGGTCCCTATTCAAACTAATACATCTTTTTTTTAAGTATAAAATAATACAATAAGTAGGGAAATGTGAACCCAGTCAGATATTTAATAATATTGAGACATTACTATTAATATTTTTATGTGTGATGGGGCAGAGACTATCCTTTAGAAATATTTACAGATAAAATGATATAACTTCTGAAATTTGCCTCAAAATAATTAGGGGGGATAAAACAAGATTAGGCATTGTATTGATCATGATTAAAGCTGGGTGATGGATAAATGGGATTTTGTGCACATTCTCATTATTTCTGGAGGTCTTTAACATTTTCCATAATAAAAAATGGGGGCGGGAGGTACCAGGAGGTGATACTTAACCCGTG
>PVKM010007118.1:0-42309 GCA_004027735.1 Carollia perspicillata | reverse complement strand
AGAAGTGGCTGGAAAGAAGTATTCAAAGTCATTAAAGGCAAGGACCTACATCCAAGATTATACCATCCAGCAAAGCTATCATTTAGAATGGAAGGGCAGATAAAGTGCTTCCCAGACAAGGTCAAGTTAAAGGAGTTGACCATCACCAAGCCCTTACTATATGAAATGTTAAAGGAACTTATCTACGAAAAAGAAGATCAGACACTATGAACAGTAAAATGACAACAAACTCATAGCTATCAATAACTGAACCTACAAAAACAAAAACAAACTAAGCAAACAACTGGAACAGGAACAGAACTGGAGATCACATGGAGCATTCAGTAGGGAAGGAGAGGGGGAGAATGGGAGGAAAGGTACAAGGAATAAGAAGCATAGATGGTAGGTACAAAATAGACAGGGGGAGGTTAAGAATAGTATAGGAAATAGAGAAGCCAAAGAACTAGTATGTATGACTCATGGACATGAACTAAGTAGGGGGAGGATGCAGGAGGAAGGGGCAGTGCAGGGCAGAGGGGAATAAAGGGGGAGGGGGAAATGGGACAATTTTAATAGCATACTCAATAAAATATATTTTAAAATAAAAACATCAGTTACTATAACAAATATCAGTGAATCTCAAAAGACAAAGATTTTCATACTGTGCAAAAACAATTTGTATTTTGACTCTTCAAAGAGACACATTTAAAACATAAGGAAGCAAAAAAAAAGGGACAGGAAAAATATAAAACAGGCGTATATTTAAACATTACACTTCCACTCATAAAATATGATACAAAATCGTGAGATAAAATATACCAAGAGAAAATATATGGAAATCGACCAAAAGGAAAAGAAAAAAAAATGTTAAAGCCAATACATATTGAAAAAAGGTTCAATTCACCAGGAAAATACAGTATCTTTAAATATTCATCATCTTATAATATAGTACCAAAATATATAAAACAAAGCCCTGGCTGGTGTGGCTCAGTGGATTGAGTGCTAGCCTGTGAACCAAAGTTTGCCTGATTCGATTCCCAGTCAGGGCACATGCCTGGGTTGCGGGCCAGGTCCCTCGTAGTGGGTGGCAACCACACACTGATGTTTTTCTCTCTCTCTTTTCCCCTCTCTCTAAAAATAAATAAATCTTTTTTAAAAAAAGAAAGTTAAAGAACCACACAGAAATTTGAGATATCTACCATCACAGTGGGATATTTATACAACTCTTTCAGTAACTGATAGATACAGTAGACAAAATTCAGTAGATATAGAGAAAATTATAACGGTACAGTTAACAAGTTTAATCTAATGGATATATCTATGCAACAATTGGAGAAAACACATCTTTTCACAAGCCCATCTGGGAGATTTGCAAGCCGGAAAAATCCCTTATACTTTAAACAGCTTGCGAGTACAACAGCACACTGGAAGTAAATGAGTATGTACTGAAATGAATAGTTGCTCATCAGGAAACCATCAGCAATCGGCAGATACCACTCCTAAACTTTGGGAGTTTGCAATGATATTGTGAGGGGTCTACAAATCTTACACTAACATTGCAATGCATGTGAGAAACACCTCACAATATGTAAGCACTACATGACTGCCACTTACGGAGATTCCATTGTGACTAATAAAATACAAATTCATTATGTATTTTCTCCAAGATATTGAATTATCATCATTCATGGATCTGAAAACATTTTTGATGTCAAAAAGAGGCTTTTCAAAACTCAATACATATAAACAACTACTGTTCTACAGTTTGGAAGCCTCTGGTCAGTCTGATAACATGTATTAAAGAAAACCATGTCACTGGTAAGAAAGTGGAGGGGCAGAGTAAGAGGGCTGGAAAGTAAATCAGAACTTTTTCCATAAATTCTGTAATTATTCTCTTCTAATAACATCAGAGAGGCAAGCCATCTACCTCTAATCCTTTCAGTCAAAGACAGACCAGGATGAGATACAGATCAGTGTAGTATGATGTTTCACAGTTAAGGTCTCCTTAAAAATGTATTTCAAAAGCAAAACAGCAACTAGCAGTTAGGCTCTTTGCTTTGCATGCCTAAAACTGCACAGTCCTTATAAAGCACTGTGTGTGTTGAAAATATGTCATATGGAAGAATATCTGAAATAAGAAAAGGATACCCCACAGAACTAACTAAGAGTTATCTATGCATGCCATCTCTTGAAATAGAGAATTATTAGGGGCAGAGGCAGATGGAGCATATTTATTACAGCGTCAGGACGAGTCCTTCTAATGTTGGTATATGTTTAACTGTAGGACTGATATGTCACAGAAATGAAAACAAGTCTATTCCTCCAATAATCTCCTATCACCCTCACCACGCTCCCAGAGCAAGGTTTACATGAAGTCTTCTTTAAAGCTACACTGAAAAAGAGGAAGCAATCCATCTCCTCTGATTAAAATATAAATCTATCTTGAAGTAAAATAATGGTACTATTATCAGAGTTTGTTTCACAGCTTGACATTCAGTCTAAACTTGATTTAAGAGAACTAACGGTTAATTATACAATGTGATGAAAACTTGGTAAAAGTTGGGGGTTGTACCTTGAAATAAATATGTCTCCTGTTGAGTGAGCTTTGCTCATTAAAAATAAAGGGTTCAGCCAGAAAACAGCAATGAGGTTAGCTCAGGTCAGAATATGAGCAGTGATAATAGCTGTTCAGTAAATAGTAACCATTGTCTCAGGTTTCATCCCTGATCCCGAAGGGCTGCCATGCCCTGCCCGCCCCGCACCCTCACTGGGCCTCTCTGATGGTCTGGAGCCAACATGGGTTCCCCTTGATTGATTCTGCAGATTCTTGCTATTTCTAAAATACCTTCGTGTTGCTTTCATGCTTCCATTATACTAGACTAACTAGCATCTGGGACAATGGCTCTTAGGTTTACTTCCTCCTTTAAAATAGTAAAGTGTTTCTTCCTCCCTGTCTAATCTTCTCTTTCTGGGACATTTTTTCTTCATTAAAACTACTGCCCTCTTCCCGCAGTCACCTTTTATATGATTCTACAGTTAAAACTAACACAGTGTTTGGTATTTTGTTTCGTCCCCATCTTCCCTTTGCCTTTAGTTAAATATCTTTAGGAGTTTTGGGTTACCTTTCAAGTGTTTTGTTGTAAATGTGCACATGCATATGCAATCAACACTCATCATTCACATAACACGTTGTGTGGTAACAGCACATCCTGATATCTTTCTCCATCTACAGAAACCTTTATGGGCTCTCACTGTCCTCGGGAGCAACTGAAAGTCCTCAGCAAGGCATTTTGGTCGCAAAATCAATAGGATGGAAATATCCATGAGATATATAATTCATCATAAATAAATTTAATCTAAGAAAATACAGACTCAGATTTTAAAAAAATCAAAGCCAAAGATCTCTTACATATTAAAATGCTAGGTTTATTTTTTTCTCATATATGGAAAACACAAACTTATTCCAAATACAACATAGTTATTCAAAAAAATTTTTAACTGCTTCCTTAATCTTAACATTGGTTTCATACTTTTAGAGCATTATTCTCCCTTCCTTAGGGGTCTTCCTCCGTTCCAGGATCAGGATGTTGACACTGAAATGAACTGGGACTCACTGTGCCTCACTCTCAGGAGCTCACGCAGGCTCTGGGCCTCCAGGACCACAACTCAGAGCTATCACACCATGTCCAGCAGGGCACCAAACAGTGCAAAGCAATTATCAATCAACACAACATTCTTACATTTGATACTACCTCATTCATTGATTTGTTGGTTAGCCTATTCATTCAGAAAAGACTTACTAAGCCCAAACTTGTATGCAAGGTACTACATAGACATAAAGCTGCCTAAGGCAGGACCTAATGGAGCTCACAGTCTAGCCAATGAGTAAACACTCCTACTGGAGACCTTGATATGTAGGCACAGGGTCCCTCCACCTTGATGTGGTTGAGAAGGCAGTGTAGTGTCACAGTAACACACATGCAGGAGTCAGAGAGACCTGAATTCAAAGCCCAGCTGCAATTATTGGCCTTGTAATAAAGGTCACCTTACCTCTCTAAACCTTAGTTCCTTCATTTATAAATCTGAAAAGTTATACCTATCACACAGGGCTATTGCAAGAATCACAATAAGATATGGGGTCCAGTGTAGGCATGTCCTTCTCCTACTCCTCCTGATAGTAATAGCAATAGTAATAATAATAATAAATATTTTATTAAAAATTTACTAGGAGAAACTAAAGTATAGACAGGTCAGTAGCTTGCCCAAGGCCCCAAAGCTATGAGATAATGAGGTAATGTAGATATACAATTTCTTATACATGATACATGTTTCATAAGTGGTAGTTGTTATTTTTACTACCACCACCACTGTTTCTTCCATTACTGGTAGTGCCACCTTCTGCCACTTATGATGATAGTACAGTCTTCTCAGGCAGCACCTGTATCTCTCATGTTTACTATTAGATAGCAAGAATTGGCATATCAATGCATTTTAGCACTGGCTACCACTGACCACAGCCCTTGTGTTGGTGGGAAAGGACTGCTAGCTTACATCCCTGACTCCTGTATTTGATCTGTCCAGTTCACTCGGACCCTGTCAATCAGTTGCACACATATCCTCCTGGTGGGGCTAGGAGACTATCCCAGTGACCATCCCCTAGTAAACCTGGATGTTGACTCAATTTTGCTAATTACTGAATCACATGAATCACTTTTTTTTTAAGATCATATACTTTTTTAGAAAATAGAGAAAGAGAAACATCAATGTGTGGTTGTTTCTCAAACTCCCCCAACCAGGGCCTGGCCCACAACCTAGGCATGTGCCCTGACTGGGAATTGAACCAGTAACCTTTTAGTTCACAGGCCAGCACTCAATCCACTGAGCCACACCAGCCACAGCTGTAGCACATGAATCTTTAATGCCCTTCAAGTCTAAGGCTTACTCAATAATGGTTGACCTACATGTGACCAAAGTACTGTTCCATCTTTCTGAACAAAGGAGAACATACAAATATATTTGGTTTTAATTTGAAGATGCTGAAAGTTAGTTAAAGGTATCAATTTCTTTTTCACAATAACTATTTTCACTAGAATAAACAAGGTCTAAGTAAGCAAGAAATTGACTACATTCATGATTCACAGCAACAGAAAGAATTTTTAATTACTGCGTTCTGTCTCGAAAACAGATTTTTAAAAATCTTTCTCATGGCTTTGTGCTCTAAAGCTGGTCAAGAGCAATATCTTGAGGAAGTTTTTGTTCATTTCCAAAATGAGTCTGACAACATAAAATAAACCCAGATGGCTTCTGAAACTGAAGTCTTTGCAAAGAGCACCTGGTCTATCAAGCTCTCAATAGTAGTACCATTTATTTTAAACAACTCTTTCAGCCACTTTCCCAATGGTTTTATAATCATTGCCATCTTCATACCTGTTTGGGCTGTTCTCTCATTATAAAGAAGCAGTGTACTGTGCCTTCAAAAACACAAGGCTTACCGATGCACCGAGAGCCATCTGTTGAGGTTATGTATCCACGTGGACAAATGCAAAAATAGCTTCCCACGGTGTTGGAGCATTCGCCACTTTCACATATCCCAGGGATGATGCTGCACTCATCAATGTCTAATCAAGGGAAGGAGGAGAAGACGATTGAGAAAGGCCTTTATTAAATACCTTGTAAAAGGGATTTAAAAAAAAGTATGAGAGCACTCATGGTTGATTAGGTCAGATCATATAACCCTGAAGATACTCTTGTTTCAGGCCCTAAAGAATTTCTCACACATATCTATGGGAACCGAGATGAAAGTCAACTCCCATGGCAGTAAAATAAGGCCAACTAAAGCAAAACTCTATATCCTTTTTTTTCCCAAATGCAATTTAAATTGGAAATAAGTAAAAATGTCAACGTTTTAGTTTCCATTCTACATCAGTTAGGAAATATCCTACTATAGCCTTTAAAAGAAACACATACAGGGATTATATTTTAAAATATGGAGTAGCTACATTTACAAATTTTATAACTAATTTTTACATTAATTATTTGAATCAGTGAAAGGTGGCAAATGTTTTTATTTTTCTATTTGGCTTCAAGAAATGTTTTTTGCACTTACATCTGAATATGGGCTTATGTGACATTCTGGTAATTAACTTCCACTCTAAAATAATATAGAAACATTGCAAAGGGCAAACTCTGGAGGTTTTGGGAGGTGTCCAGTTTTCCTATTGTACCTCTCTACTAATTCATTCAGCTTACTCAATTCTGGGTCTAGTCTATTCCCTTTCACATTAATGAAAGGTCCGTTTTCTTTTAAACTTTCACTAAAGCAGGAAACCTGGCCATTTATATAAGCTTTAATGTGCTTTTCTTCAAGTTCAATAAGCAAAGAGAGGTGGTAAGTCAAACAAAGCTACAATCAGGTACACTGGGAGCTAATTGCTAATACATTTTAAAGGAAATGAGGCCTTGTAAGGAAAATGCAGCCATGCATGCTGGGAGTTGGCTGTCCTTTTTAAGGAGCAGAGCTCACAAAGACCAGTGAATACAGGGACCAGTTATAAAAGCCACAAGCAGATAATTACTAAAATATGAATCTGAGCATTTAGTTTCTTTTTAGATTTTTAGTTACATTTAATTTTTAGAAATGTATCAATAAAATCACAGGAAAATGATACTGTTATTGTAAATACAAGAAAAACTTTAACCCTTACCATTAAAAAAATAGTTGGCAATGCCTTTCTTGAATTCCTCTATTAGTTTATTCATTCTTCTCTTTCCCATTTATTCTGAGAAGTCACTCTTGCCTACAAGCTATATCATGAAATAACTACATGCATGTGTGTCTTCTTAGAATATGTATATTAAAAAAGTTAACAGATTTGGACATTCTCTGAAATAACATCTTCATTTGAGGCTTAAGTTAGCCACGGAGGCATAGTTGCACGAAGCAAAATCTACCAATTCCCCACGAGAGATCAGAATTGCAACATGAACTGACTCCATGAGTAGCAAATATATAATGTGGTGAGTTACCATTAGACTTAATCCAACCAAATGAAACCATGTGTGCAAAATTAAGACCTCATCCTAATAAACTGAACTGATTCCCAAAATAAAAGACACTACAACAGTTGTACTTGGATCATCGGATAAATTCGTCAATCACTTCTGGACAAGGGAAAGGGGAAAAGAGACAAGCACGAAGTACAGCAGCAAGAAGCACAAACGTGAAGAACCAAGAAACTTGCCTCCTGATCCTGTTCCATCTAATGTACCAACAATCAAGGCACTTATGGGGCCCAGGATTAATCCAAATTCTTAAAAATTAGCAACTTAAGTCTTTCATTTAAGCATTAACTCTTATTTCCAGGCATTTCCTTTCATAATAAAGAACTTCTTTGTTCTCTAACTTCCAAATACCCTTCCTGACAATGAAAAGAGTACAAAATAGAAAGATGTTTGACATTTTCTTTTCTAAGGGAAAAAAATCTGGAACATAGAAAAACACATGGAATGATGTTAAATTTGTGGTTTTTGTATTAAATATTTTATTGTACAAAAATTCCATGTTTCACAATTCTCCTTAGAATTAAACAGGAATTTTAAAAGGTTGGACTCAAAATAATTACATGTAAAAGGCTGTCAGTAAAGTATTTAAGAATTCTACATGAAAAATAAGAATGTTTTTCATTTATTTTTGGGCTATACTCCCTCCCCCATATTTTAAAAATTAAAACATTTGATTTTTTTTTACTTTATTTATATGTAGTCATGCCCAAAATTTATTCATCATTTTAAACTTAAATTTAGCATTAACATTTATGTTAAGAAGGATGTATGCATTTAGCTCTTTTGTAGTGTTATTTCTTCAAGAGCAAATGTCATAATCAGATTTGGAAGTATTACCTTCTCAAAAAAAAAAGTGTGTATTGCCTAGATGTATGTAAGTGTGCCTAGGTCTACTCATGGGAAAAGGCATTCTTAACAATGGGAATTGTTTTCATTCATACTCTGCATATCTATTGTGCCACTGTGCCTCCACCTACATTTCCTTGAACTTTTTTTAAAGTTTATTTATCAGTTTGGAGGCTTTGGTCTGCAAATATCAGACAAACTAATTCAAACTGACCCAAACCAGAAATGTAATAGTTTGCATATGTGAAGTTCAGAGGGGGCATGGACTTCAGGGTCAGTTTAAGCCAATGTCTCTTGCTCAGTGTCTGTGAGATATGCTTGACTATGCTCTCCTCTGTGCTTTGACTTCATCCTTGATAGGAGCAAAATGGCTGTAGCAGTCGTAGGCTAGACCTCTGGCTGGGAGATCCAGCAGAGGCAAGGGTGTCTCTCCTGTGGTTCTCACTGTTTGGACAGAAAAGAAGTTCTCCAAGAAGAACCAAGCAAATCTTCCCTTTTGTTCCAATGTCCTCAATTCAGTTGCATGCCTATTTTGGAAGGACTCCCCTAGCCAGGAGAATGTGGTGATTGGAATAGGCCTGGAGACCTGAACCATTCATTTACTATGACATTGGAAATGCAGTTAGCTTTAGAATAGTAAAAAAAATAAATAAATAAATAAATAAAATAAAAGCAAAAAATAGCATAGGTGAAAATATATATGAAGATATGGCACAGTTGCAGATTGAAAAGTATATCAGAATGGCTGGCAAATTGATGGAAAACAAGCTTAACTAGGCAGCTATGTGCTGAAGCCTGGAAAGCTTTCCCAAGGACTTTGGCTTTTATTCTGAGGTGATTAATGGTGTCTGTGAAGGAGTTTAAGTTAAACCAGAGCATGACATAAGCAAATCAGTACTTTAGAAAGACAATCCTTAGTGTAATGTAGGTAGATAATAGTTGTGATAAATGAGAGCCTGAAGTAAGCCGTATGTAAGGAAGAGAGCACATTTCAAGAGATATCTAGGAGAGATCAACAGGACTTTGCTACTGGATAAATATCTCAGGCTTCTAGCTTGACTGACAAGTGAGATAGTAGTGGTATTAACAGAGAATGTGATGCACAGATAAAAACATATTTGAGATTAAATTGAATCTAGGACATTTTGAACTTGAGACATGTAAAAGGCAGAAATTCCAATTATGTAGCTAAAAATTTGAAACTCGGTACAGATGTAAGGCATAAAGATGTACATTCTGGTTTATCATCAGATTGTACTCTCTGAAGTAAGTACATTTGGAAGTTGTAAGAATAGATGAAATCTCAAAGAAGACACATAGATAAAAAGAACTGTGCTTGAGATGGGAACTCTAAGAACCACAACCATCTAATGAAAGTCAAAGGAATAAAAACCAGTATAGGGGCTGGGAAGGAAAGGTCAGGGAAATAAGAGGAAGAGTGTGATGAATGAAGGCTAAGGAAAAACACTGTTAAAAGGAGGGCATTTACGTGTGCCATGGAAGAGTAAAGAAAGAGGATTGTAAAGTGTTTAGTAATTTGCAGGGGCTGAACACGTTTTTCTTTTTTTTTTTTCTTTTTCTTTTCTTTTTTTTTTGAAAAAGAAAACTAGATCTAAGCAAAACCATCTGACAGGTTACTGACTGCCAAACCACATAACCTCATATTTGTCAACCAACATTTACAACATTTACTGTAAATCTTACTCAAAGCAGAATATAATGAATAATTTGGTAAGTAGTGCTAAGTGTGATCTCAGATATCACAATTCTAAGAACACTGCCCTAGAGATTGTCAATTCCAATATGTACCTCATACATAAAAGCAATCCATGTAACAACTGTGTTACAGAGAACTTAGAACAAATAAAACAAGAAATTTTGTTTTTAGAAAGTGTTCTCAGAATCTTTTCTTTCCACATATGCCAAGGAACTTTATGTACTTGGACTACTCTGCATAATTTTTTAGTATAAAAAGGTGTATGAGGTCTGTCCAGAAGGTATTGAGCATGTACTATGGAAAATAGAGACATTTACTGAAGAAGATACAAGATACAAGAAACATTGTACATAGGGCAATGAAGCCTCAGTCTCCTTCCAAGTAGGCACCTTGGGATCTCATACAGTTCTCCCAATAACCATCAGCCACCCCATCATTTTTCCCTGAATTTCATCAATGGTTTGAAATCTCTTCCTATTCAGAGGTGATTTCAGTTTCAGGAAAAGCCAGAAGTCACAGGGCGCCAAATCTGGGCTGTAGTGGGGCTGAGTCACCTGGGCAATTTGATGTTTTCCAAAAAAATTCTGCAGGAGACGTGATGCATGAGCTTACACATTGTTGTAATAAAGCAGCCAATCACCAGTTGCCCATAGCTGTGGCTTTCTGAATCATTAGAACAGTTTCCATGGAGGAATGTTCAAGCTTAATGCAAAATTTGGTTCAGATTCATTGCTCTACTTGCTTAGTCATTTTGGATGTGATGGCCACCCGGTACACATGCTCAGTCAATGGTGTCTATCACCCTCAATATCCAGTACAGTTAAGTCATCATTGTTCAAGCATGTGCATTTCAGTCCACTCTCCTTGGCTGCCAGGTTACATTGATGTCACACAAACCATTTTTATTATATTAACAATGGTTGGACTTTTTCTGGACAGACCTCCTAGCTCTGTTTTATATTCAACTTCTATTAATTAGAACAATTTGGAATTAGGAATATTTATGACTGTATTTAAATGCAATAAATTGCTACCTACTTCAAAATTTTATAAGAACAATAAACATTACTGAAATGATAGAATAAGTTGTAATGGAAAACTACTGTTTCCCTTTTTCGGATTTTGAAAGCAAGGTGTATATCAACGGTACTCAGAATTTCATTGTATATTTATAAACAGCTTTTTTAAAGTATAATAATTGTGTGGTAATAAAATTCACTCATTTAAAGTATAAAATTCAATGATTTTTAGTATATGCATAGGGCTATGAAACCTCAGAAAAACCTTGTTTGAGAACAGTTTCATGCCTTCAAAAGTAATTCCATTCCATTAGCAGTCACTTTTCCTATCTTCCTCTAAGCCCTAGGCAATAACTAATCTATAATTAATATACCTATAACTAATACTACTTTTTCTCACCTGTTTAAAACATTTCATATAAGTAGATTCATAAAATATCTGATCTTTCATGACTGGCTTCTTTCTTTACTGAGCATAATGTTTTCAGGGTTTGCTCGTGTTGTGGCATGTATCAGTACTTCCTTCCTTTGGACTGCTGAATAATATTCCACTGTATGGGTATATTAGATTTTATGTACCCATTCATTACTTGCTGAATATTAGAGTTGCCTCAATTTGAGGGCTATTACAAATAAAGCTATTATGAACATTTGGGTAAGACTAGTTTGCTGTGGACATATGTTTTCATCTCAAGTATACACACACGGAGTGAAACTGCTCAGTTATATTGTAGCTCTGTGTTTAACTTATTAGGAAACTGCCAATTTTTTCCCAAAGTAGCTATAATATTTTACAGTACCACTAGCAATAAATGGAGGTTCCAATTTCTCCACATCATGCCAACACTCATCATTATCTTTTTATTGTAATGGTGTGAAGCAGTATCACATGTAGTTTTGGTTTGAATTCACTCCCCTCATAACTAATGATGTGAGCACATTTTCATATGCTTATTGGCTCTTTATATATCTTCTCTGGAAAGTATTCAATTACTTTGATCGGTTTTTAATTGAGTCATCTTTTTATGATTGACATGTTAGGGTTTTTGATATATATGTCCCACATCTGATACATGATTTTTATACGAATTTCCCTATGGACCTTAAGATCGGACTGTCAATTTCTGCTAAAAAAGAAAGTTGGGTTTTTGACAAGTACTGTGTTCCATCTACAGACCACTTTAGGAAGTATTGCCTTTTTTTTTTTAAAGGGTTCAACTGCAGTTTGTAGAAGATTTCATTTTATTTTTTTAAAGATTTTATTTATCTTTAGAGAGGAAGGGAAGGAGAAAGAGAGGGAGAGAAACATCAATGTGTGGTTGCCTCTCATACGGCCCCCACTAGGGACCTGCCCTACAACCCAGGCATATGCCCTGACTGGGAATCGAACTGCAACCCTTTGGTTCAGAGCCCACACTCAATCCACTGAGCTACACCAGCCAGGGCAGAAGTATTGCCTTCTTAATATTAAGGTTTCTGGTCTATAAATGTGGGATGTCCTTCCATTTATTTAGATCTTCTTTCACTCCTTTTAACAAGGTTTTATAGTTTTATGTATAAAATACTTTTACTTCCTTTGTTAAATTATTCCTAAGCATTTTATTCTTTTTCATACCATTTTAAATAAAATTTTTTAGTTTCATTTTCATAATGTTCACCACTAGTGTATGGAAATATAATTCAGTTTTATATATTGATATAATGGCAACCTGGCTAAACTCATTTACTGGATCAAATGGTGTTTCACAGGATACATTCTCTACTTCAGTGGACACCTTATTCATTTTAGCTGATCCCTTATGCACTAAAGGCATGTCATATGCAAACAGATATTTTTACTTCTTTCTTTCCAACCTGGATACTTTTTATTTCCTTTTCTTGCTTAATTGTCCTAACTAGAACCTCTAGAACAGTGTTGAACAGAAATTTTGAGAATGGATATTGGTTTTGTCCTTGATCTTCAGGGAAACATTCATTATTTTGACTGTAAGTAAAATATTAGCTGTAGTTTTTCACAATGCCCTTTATCAGATTGAGAATGTTGTTTATCATTTTTATTCTTTTAGTCCTTCATTCTACTTATTATTACATTACTTGATTTTCAGATGCTGAACCATCCTTGCATTCTTGGAATAACTCTTTTTTTCTTAATATATTTTATTGATTATGCCATTACAGTTCTCCCATTCCCCCCCTTCATTTCCCTCCACCCTGCACACCCACTCCTGCCCACATTCCCCCTCTTTAGTTCATGTCTATGTGTCATAAGTTCTTTTCCCACACTACATTTCCCACACTACTCTTGCCCTCTCCCTGTCTATTTTCTCCCCACCGTCTATGCTACTTATTCTCTGTACCTCCTCCACCTGGCTCTTCCCACTCCCCTGTTGCTAACCTTCCATGTGATCTCCATTTCTGTGGTTCCACTCCTGTTTTAGGTGTCTGCTTAGTCTGGTTTTGTTTTAGGTGTGGTTGTTAATAACTGTGAGTTTGCTATCCTTTCACTGTTCATATTTTTTATCTTCTTTTTCTTAGATAAATCCCTTTAACATTTCATATAATAAGGGCTTAGTGATGATGAACTCCTTGAACTTGACCTTATCTGAGAAGCACTTTATCTGCCCTTCCATTATAAATTAAAGCTTTGCTGGATAGAGCAATCTTGGATGTAGGTCCTTGCATTTCATGACTTGGAATACTTCTTTCTAGCCCCTTCTTGCCTATAAGGTTTCTTTTGAGAAATCAACTAGCAGTCTTATGGATACTCCTTTGTGGGTAACTGCCTCCTTACCTCTTGCTGCTTCTAGGATTTTCTCTTTATCTTTAATCTTGGCTAATGTAATTATGATGTGCCTTGGTGTGTTCCTCCTTGGGTACAACTTCTTTGGGATTCTCTGAACTTCCTGGACTTCCTGGAAGTCTATTTCCTTTGCCAGATTGGGGAAGTTCTCCTTTATTATTCATTCAAATAAGTTTTCCACTTGCTCTTCCTCTTCCCCTTCTGGTATTCCTATAATTCGGATGTTGGAACATTTAAAGATGTCCTGGAGGTTCCTAAGCATCTCCTCATTTTTTTGAATTCTTGTTTCTTCATTCTTTTCTGATGGGATGTTTCTTTCTTCCTTCTGGTCCACTTCATTGATTTGAGTTCCAGTTTTCTTTCCATCACTGTTGGCTCCCTGTGCATTTTCCTTCATTTCACTTAGTGTAGCCTTCATTTTTTTCATATAATTTGTGACCAAAATCAACCAGTTCTGTGAGCTTTTTGATCGCCAGTGTTGAACTGTGCATTTGATAGGTTGGCTATCTCTTGGTCACGTAAAAGTATTGGCTCTGGGGCTTTGATCTGTTCTTCTGTTTGAGTTATTTTTGGTCAGGAGGCACCTGTTATATATGGGTGGTGGAGCCTTAGGTGTTCACCAGGGCAGGGCAACCCAGTGGCTGGGTGACACTGTCTGTGGGGGCAGGGTCAGAGAGGGACCAATGGCACTTGTTCTGCGCTCTCTCAGATTTGTGTCCCCTCTGCCACTTCCCACAAGCAAATTGGGCCCCTCTGGTGCTGGTTCCCGAGTGGATGGACTTATGTATGTTCTAGGACCCTGTGGGTCTCTCCAATGAACTCTCCTCCTATGAGGCTGGCAGTCTCTCCTGGCACCTTTCCAATTGGTGTTTTTAGGTTTTATTTCCCGTCACTGGGGCCTTAGGTTGCACGGTCTGTCTCACTGCCCGTTTTTGCCTAGTTTATCTGTGCGTGAATGTGTGAATGTCGGCCAACCTCCCTGAGTGGTTGCCAGACCACTCAGTACTGAGTGGTCTGAGTACTTGTTTCCTCTCCACATCCAGGGTCTGAGAGCCCCGCGCTGCCTGCGAGCCCCACGTCGTCTGAGTGCCCCAGTCTGCCAGCTACTGCCTTTTCTTGCCACGTTCCCTCTCCTCTGACTGCCAACTCCACCCCTCTTACCGGTCTGGTTGAATGGTTGTCGGACTTCCATAGTTCAATTTTCTGTCTGTTCTGGTTGTGTTTTTGCATCTAAATCTTTGTTGTCCTTAATTTTGGTTGTACAAGGAGGCAGTTTTTCCATCTACACCTCCATCTTGGCCGGAAGTATGAATTCCTGGAATAATTCTTAACTGATGATGTATAATCCTTTTTTGAATGTGGCTGGATTTGGTGTGCTGATATTTTCTTGAGGATATTTACATCTACATTCATAAGAGAATATGATCTATAGGTTTCCGGTATGTTCTTTCTGGTCTTGGTAGCAGAGTAATACTGTCCTTAGAGAATGAATTGGGAGGTACTCCTGTCTTCTCTATTTTGGGGAAAAGTTTATGGTGGGTTGGTATTAATTCTCCTTTGAATGTTTGGTAGAATTTACTTTTGAAGCTAATCTCAGCCTAAGATTTTTTTATTTTGGGTAAAATTTTAAATCATTAATTCAATTTTTTAGTTTTTATATACTATTTATAATGAATTATTACAATCTACTCAGATTTCTATTCTTCTAGTGTCAGTTTATTAGTTTGTGCCTTTCTAGGAATTTGTCTCTTTTGTTTTTGGTATCTAATTTACTGGCATAGTATTACTTTATAATCATTTTTACAGGTCAGTAGTGATGTCCCTTCTTGCATTCATGATTAATAATTTGAGCTTTCTTATTTTTCCTTGTTTAGTCTGCCTAAAGGATTCTTGGTTTTGTTCATCTTTTCAAACAACCAATTATTGCTTTTGTTGATACTCCCTTTAGTTTTCTAAGCTCAATTTCACTTATTTCCATTCCGCTACTAATTATTGTCCTCCTTCTGCTTGCTCTTATTTTTTGTTTGTTGTTCTTGGTTTGTTTCTTAAAAGTGGAAGGTAAAATTATTAACTTGGGGTTCCTTTTAATATAGGTGTTTGCAACTATAAATTCCCTGTGGGAATTACATTGAATAAATCTCACAAGTTTTGCATGTTTTATGTTTGTTGTCATTCATTTCAAATTATTTTCTAGTTTTCCTGTGCTTATTTACACAATTGGATATTTAGGAGCCTGTTGCTTAATATCGGCATACTTATGAATTTCCCAAATTCTCTTGTTTGTTATTAATTAATTTTATTTAATTCCATTATGTTGGAGGGAGATACAAGATGGCAGAAAGGTAAGTGAAAGGTACGCTAACCTCTGCTACTGGGCCAACTTGAAATTACAACTCAGTGGTAGAGAAATCATCTTGAAAAATCAACTGAACACTAGCTGGACAGAAGCCTTATAACTATGGACAGACAGAAGAAAACATTCTCCACAAAGTGACTGGTAGAGTGCAGAGAAGATATGAGGGGACTGGCTGGCTCCCACAGGCAGCAACTGAAGTGCTAGAGGGATATTTCAATGTCCAGGGGTTCCCCCTGAGAAGTGTGGGGTCTAAACCCCGAACTGGGCTCTCCAGTTTGCAGAAAAGCAGCAGCAGTTCTGTCATCCAGGGGGAGAAGGCTGTAGACACACAGAGATTTTTAAAGGGCCAGAGCACAAAATCTCATTTGCAGCCACTTATCCTGGGTGATGGCAAAAAGAGAGTAGAGTGGACTAGAGACGTCTGAGGAGAGTCTGGGGTTGGTGGCTCTGGGGTAAGAAGTAGGTGGCAGCCCCCAGAATTCCTGTGTTGAGTCCATCCCCCATACTGCAGGAGCCATCCTCTCAGGCAGTGCACTCCTCTCTGAATGGCATTCGCCTGAGAGGGAGCAACAGCCCCAACCACAGAATTACTCTGTCCTACCCTGTGGTGCTTCAGCCTGACTGCTGATTACACAATGATTAGATTAACAGGTGATCAGTTTAACATCTCATTAATTTAATATCTAAGGTAGAAAATACAAAGAAGCAGCCAAAATGGGAAGACAAAGAAATAGATCCCAAATGAAAGAACAAGAGAATTTTCCAGAAGAACTACATGAAATGAAAGTTTACCTAGCAAGGCTATCATTTAAAATCATAGGAGAAATAAGGAGCTTCCCAGAGAAGAAAAAGCTAAAGGAGTTTACTAACACCAACCAGTACTGCATCAAATGTTAAAGAGCTCGCTTTAAGACAAAGAAGAAAAAAAAAGAGAGAGAAAAAAAGATGAAACAGTCTAACAATAAAATGGCACTACATGCATATCTATTGATAACCACCTTAAATGAAAATGGCTTAAATGCTCTGACCCAAAGACAAAGGGTAGCTGAATGGAAAAGAAAACAAGACCCATATATATGCTGCCTCCAAGAGACCCATTCAGATAGAAAGATACAAATGGACTAAAAGTAAAGAGTTGGAAAAAGATATTTCATGCAAAGGGAAAAGAAAAAAAAAGCTTAGGTAGCAGCTTATATCCAACAAAATAGACTTTAAAACCAAGGCTATAGTGAGAGACAAAGAAGAACATTACATAATGATACAGGGAACAGTACAGAAAGAGGATATAACCTTTATGCACCCAAATCAGGAGCACTTAAATATGTAAAGCAAATCTTAATGGACATAAAGGAAGAGGCAGATAGAAATACACTCATAGTTGTAACACACCTTTGATTTCAATGTATAGATCTTCTAGGCAGAAAATCAACAAGGAGACAGCAGCTTTAAACAACATACTAGATCAAATGGATTTAATTGATATCTTCAGAGCATTTCTCCCCCAAATGTCAGAATATACATACTTTTTAAGTCCACATGGAATGTTTTCTAAGATAGACTACATGTTAGGGCACAAAACAAGTCTCAATAAATTTGAGAAAACTGAAATCATATCAAGCATCTTCTCTGACAACAGTGCTATGACAGTGGAAATCGATCACAAGAAGAACACTGAAAAACACACAAAGACATGGAAGTTAAATCGCATGTTATTAAATAGTGAATGGGTCAACAATGAGATCAAGGAAGAAATCAAAAGATACTTTGAAACAAATCAAAATGAGGACACAACAACCTAAAATCTGTGGGACACTGGGAAGGCAATTCCAAGAGGGAAATACATAGCATTACAGGACTATCTCGACAAATAAGAAAATGCTCAAATAAATTATCTAAATTTACACCTAAAGGAACTTGAAAAAGAACAACAATCAAAGCCCAAAGAAAGTACAAGGAAAGAAATAATAAAGATTAGAGCAGAAATATATGAGATATAGTCTAAATATTAATATAAATGGTCAATGAGTCCAAGAGATGGTTCTTTGAAAAGATAAACAAGATTGACAAACCAGACTCATCAAGAAAAAAAGAGAAAGGACACAAATAATTAGAATCAGAAATGAAAGCAGAGAAATAACAATTGACACCAAAGAAATACAAAGGATTGTAAGAAAATATTATGAACAACTGTATGGCAACAGATGGGACAATCTGGATAAAATGGGCGAATTGCTAGAAACATACAATCTACCCAAACTAAATCAGGAAGAATCAGAGAATCTGAAGAGACAGATTATACCTAATGGAACTGGGGCAGTAATCAAAAAACTCCCAATAAACAAAAGCCCTGGGCCAGATGGCTTCACAGGTGAATTTTACCAAACATTCCAAGAAGAACCAACACCTTTCCTTCTCAAACTATTTCATAAAATTCAAGGGGAGGAAAGGCTCCCAAACTCATTTTATGAGGTCAGCATTATCCTAATTCCAAAACCAGATAAAGACACCACAAACAAAGAAACTTATAGGCCAGTATCACTGATAAACATTAGATGCTGAAATCCTCAGCAAAATATTAGCAAACAGAATATAGGAATGCATCATAAAGATCAAACACCATGATCAAGTAGGATTTATTTCAGGAATGCAAGAATAGTACATTTGCAAATCAATAAACATGATTCACCACATAAATAAAATGAAGAATAAAAACCACATGATTATATCGATAGATGCCAAAAAAAGCTTTTGATAAAATCTAGCACAACTGATGATTAAAACCTTCAGCAAAGTGGGAATAGAGGGAACAAACCTAAACATAATAAGGCCACATGTGAAAAACACACTGCCAGCATCATATACTATGGACAAAATTACAAGCATTCCCCTTAATACTGGGAACAAGACAAAGGTGTCTGCTTCCACCTCTCTTATACAACATAGTACTGGAAGTCCAAACCACAGCAGTCAGACCAAAAGAAGAAATTAAAGGCATCCAAATTGGAAAGGAAGAAGTAAAACTGTCTTTATTTGCAGATGACATGATATTGTACATAGAGAACCCCAAAGATTCCTCCAAAAAGCTACTAGATCTGATAAATGAACTCAGCAAAGTAGCAGGATACAAAATATCTGGAAATCAGTTGTATTTTTATATGCCAATAACACACTAACAGAAAGGGAAATTAAGAAAACAACCCCACTGACCATTGCTGCAAAAAGAATAAAATACCTAGGAATAAACCTAACCAAGGATGTTAAAAGACCTATACTCAGAAAATTATAAGACACTGAAGAAAAAAAAGGGAAGAAGATACAAGTAAGTAGAAGCGCATACCATGTTCATGGACAGGACAAATTAACATCATTAAAATGTTCATACTACCCAAAGCAATTTATAGATCCAATGCAATTCCTATCAAGATTCCAATGACATATTTCATAGAACTAGAACAAATATTTCAAAAAAATTTAGGGTGCCACAAAAGGCCCTACATAGCAACAGTGATCCTGCAAAAGAACAAAAAATTTGGAGGGATCATGCTACCTATTATCAAACTATACTATGAGGCCATAGTAATCAAAACTGCTTGGTACTGGCATAAAAACAGATACATAGATAGGTCAATGGAACAGAATAGAGGGCCCAGAAGTAAACCTACATCTTTATAGTCAATTAATATTCAACAGGGGAAGCAAGCTCATACAAAGGGCTAAAGATTGTTTATTCAATAAATGGTTTTGGGAAAATTGGACAGATTTGTTCAGAAAAATGAAATTAGACCACCTTGTTGCAAGAATACACAAAAATTTATTCTTATACACAAGAATAAACTCAAAATGCACCAAAGACTTAAATTAGATCTGAAACCATAAAATCCTAAAACCAAACAAAGGCAGCAAAATCTCAGACATTGCTCACAGAAATTTTTTATCAGATATATTTCCCTGGGCAAGGGAAACAAAAGAAAAAATAAAGAAATGGGACTTCATCAAACTAAAAAGTTTCTGCACAGCAAAGGAAAACATCAACAAAATAAAAAGACAATCCACAGAATGGGAGAATCTATTTGCTAATATAACTGATAAGGGGTTAATATCCAAAATTTATAAAAACTTACAAAAGTCAACACCAAGAAAATCAAAAGATCCAGTTGAAAAATGGGCAAAGGACCTGAATAGACACTTCTCCAAAGAAGACATACACATGACAATAGACCTATGAAAAGATGCTCAATGTCACTAATCATCACAGAAATTCAAATTAAAACCACAATGAGACACCACCTCACAACTGTCAGAATGGGTATCGTGAATAAATCAACAGACAAGTGCTGGCGAGGATGTGGAGAAAGCAGAACCTTTTTGGAGAAAGCAGAACCTTTTTGGAGAAAAGAGAATGTTTTTGCATTGTTTGTAGAAATGCAGGTTGGTGCAGCCACTGTGAAAGCAGTATGAAATACCTCGTAAAATTAAAAATGAATCTGCCTTTGGATCCAGTGATCCCACTTCTGGGAATATGTCCAATGAAACACAAAACACTAATTCAAAAGAACATAAGCATTCCTATGTTCCTTGCAGTGTTATTTACAATCTCCAAGATATGGAAGCAGCCCAAGTGTCCATTAGTACGTGACTGGATAAAACAACTATGGGATATTTACACAACAGAATACTACTCGGTTGTAAAAAAGAAGAAATTTTTACCCTTTTTGACAGTATGGATGGACCTGGAGAACATTATGCTAAGTGAAATAAGCCAGTGAGAAAAAGACAAATACCATGTGATTTCACTCCTATGTGGAATCTAACAAACTGAACAAGCAAAACAGAGACAGACTCATAAACAGAGAGCAGATGACAGCTAGTGTTAGCATGGTCGGGAGTAGAGGTAGACGGACTAAGCAAAAAGGAAAAAGGACTCATGGACATGGACAACAGTGTGGTGATTGCTGTGGGGGAGGGGGATATAAGAGTACTAAATAGTAATGGGAAAAATATACTCAAGATTATATATTTAAAAAATAAAATCTTATCAATAATTCCTTTGTGTTGGAGCACATCCTTTGTATGATTCTTTTAAATTTATGGAGCCTGGTCTTATGTCCTAGCATATGGTCTACCCTGGAAAATGTCCTGTGCTCATTTGAGAAGAATACACATTCTGCTGTTCTTAGGTGGAGTATTCTCTAGGTATCTGTGAGATCTAATTAGTTTATAGTGTTGTTCATTTTCTATTTCCTTTTTCTATTATTCTTATCCATTAGTAAATGGATAAAATCTCTCCTATTGTTGATAAATTGTCTGCTTTCCCCTTTGATTTTGTCACTTTTCCTTCATATATTTGGGGCTCTGTTGTTAGGACATATATATTTTTATAGCCACTATAATTCTGATGGACTATTCTTTTTGTCATGATAAAATGTCCCTATCTCTAGGAACACTTTACTTCGAGTCTTTTTTTCCAATAACACATTGATAAGATTTTATTTTAGCTGGTTGCCATTTGCATATTTTTCCATCTTTTAATCTTCAAACTATCTGTACTTTTTATTCTAAAGTATATCTTCTGTGGGTGGCAGAAGGCACTTACTACTCAAATGGTGATTTAAGGCCCCTTAGCCAGTTAGATTTTCCCTTCTGACAGCTCCTGGTATTGTCACTGTAGCTCTTCCTGAGTGGAAGCTCTGCCCCATAAACAAGCTGGAGTTGGGGCATTTGGATAACCACTCTTCTTGTTAGTGGTGGCTAGATTAGAGCTTCCACCTATGGGTGACAGCTGGATGTGGAAGGGGGAGTGGTCCTCTCTGCTGATGAAAAATACTGAGAGCCTGGCTCTCTTGAGATGAAACCATAGGTCCAGAGTGGTACCTGGGGAAAGAGGTTAGTTATCCCTGGTCTTCCTGGCTGCACCACTCAGAAGCTCTACCCAGGAACACAGAGATGGTCACTGGTGGAAAGGGAACAAGTTGTGGTTCAAATGCTTTTGACTGCTGCTGTTCTTACCAGGATTTAGTAGATTTTCTTGAATTAATATTTCTCTATTTGCTGTATGCCCTTAGGAGAGTTTCAGGGATTTTATGTGTGTGTGTGTGTTTCATACATAGATTTCATCAGTTAAATTCTTGTTTTGCTGAGGAGAGGGTCTAGTAAGGTCCTTACTTCACCATTTGGAAACCTTGCCATCCCAAGCCATAAACTTTTTAATTTAATTCAGGTTTTCTAATTTAGTATGAACCATGAACCACAAGAAGACATGTTATTCACTACATTATTATTATGATCAAGAAAGTTCATATATTAACTTCTTTAGACTGGCATGCAATTATTTTCTCTTATATAAAATTTACTTGTGGGAAGGTGGGCAAACATAATCCTCAGACTCTTCTTGTGATTTTGTTCTCATAGAGTGTAAGAGGATAGATCAAATCTGGTAAGAACAGTTGTGAGATTTCTGAATTATCATTCTGTTTTACCTTCAGGGCTAGTTGATAAATGCTGGCTTTCTCTTTGTTCTGTGATTTGATCAATAATATTTTCATAAACAAAGGTTGAATTGGACTAAAATTTAAACACATGGAAAACTTAGCTTACTGATTATAACTAATAAACCATAAAAAGATTCAATTTCTTAAGCAAATAATTTGTTTGAAATAATAATTAATAAAAATGATATTCATTCTTTAGAACTCTCAAGTTTCCTTCTTTAAATAATCAAATAATTAGGTCTGGATTGGTCTTCTACTACTCACTCATAAACTTATTAAATAATTGCTGATTAATTATTTATAATAGCTAAGGTATAGTATAGAAGCAATGTAAGTGTTCATTGATAGAATGGATAAAGAAGATGTAGTATATATACACAATGGAATACTTTGTGCAGTAAGAATGAAATCCTGCCATTTGCAACGATATGGATGGATCTAAAGAGTATTATGCTGCCCTGGCTGGTGTAGCTCAGTGGATTGAGCGTGGGCCTGCGAAGCAAAGGATCGCGGTTCGATTCCCAGTCGGGGCACATGCCTGGGTTGCAGGCCAGTTCCCAGCAGGGGACACACAAGAGGCAACCATACATTGATATTTCTCTCCCTAACCCTTCCCCTCTACAGATAAATAAATAAAATCTTAAAAAAAAAAGAATATTATGCTAAGTGAAATAAGTAAGGCAGAGAAAGTCAAATAACATGGTTTCACTTATATGTGGAATCTAAAAACAAAACAAATAAACAAACAAAACAAAAAAAGACTCATAAAAACAGAGATCACAGAGATAGTTACCAGAAGGGAGCGGTGGGGGGAATGGGTAAGAGGGGAGGGGAAATATAGCCAATAATATTGTGATAAGCTTACATGGAGACAGATGATTACAAGAATCAGTGGGGTGATCACATTGTAAGGTATAAAAATGTCAAATCACCATACTGTACACCTGAAGCTAATATAACCAATATAAGATTGTATACCAACAACACTTAAAATTAAAAAAAATTAAAAACAGTAGGTTGAAAAGAATTTACAGATATACACACTTCAAAACTATTTAAATGTACACTAGAGTACTGCTATAACATATTGTATTTTAATAAAGTAAATTTTGGTAAAAATAAAATTACAATAAAAATCTATAAAACCAATATATTTTAAGTCCCCTCCTCTCCAAAATAAAAAAAAATAATTGCTGATTGAAGGCCTTCATTCTATCCCATACCATGTGCCAATTATACATAATCTCTAATCTCCATGTTTATAATGTATTAAGTAGGTAAATGTAAAACAAGGCACAATAATAGACAACTAACAACATGCCATCTCAACTCAAATGCAAGAACCAGGAAAAACTCTTGGAGTACACAGTAGCTGATAATGAAGTTTAAAGAACTGGGGAGAGCTTCAACATACAGAGAAGATGGGAGAGGTTCTTCCAAAGAGAGAAAACACTATGAGCTAAAGTATGGACGTGGCCAATCAAAAGGTGCAGATGAAGAATGAACAGTGATCCGTGGGCTGAAGGTGTTTCTAAGGAAATGGAAAATACAACGAGGGAGTTAGAATGCCATTCTCAGGACTCTATCCTTGCTTCGTAGCAATGAGGAATAACTGAATCATTGAGCAGGAAAAGAGAATAAAAATTTTACTTTGGGCAAAGATATCTGCCAATGCTGAAAAAAGAAGAACAGGATTTGGTTACGAATGGGGTCAGGGACACCAAAGCTAATGACATGGTCTAAGCTCCAGTTAATAGGGAGGGGAGGGAATTTCAGGGAAAAAGGGAGGGGATTACAGGAACAAGTATAAAGGACACATGGACAAAAACTAAGGGGGGTGGAAAGGGGAGGGAGGTGGGGAGCACTGGGGGGTGGTCTGGGATGGGAGTAAAAGACAGAAAACTGTACTGAAAAACAATTTAAAAAAATGAGGGTGGGACTAGAGCAAAGAATAAACGAAAGGATGTTCTGAAAGTAAGAGCAAGAAAAAGGGGAAAGAGACAGCATGTTTTCATTACTGAGCTAATGTTAATAAAATTAGTGAAAGAAAGTATTTGGGGAAAAATGAATGGTTCCATCATTAGTGTTTTGAGCTAACAATATCTAGAAAACAGCTGAAAATCCTGGGTCGTCCTTTAGAAAGTAGTCAGCATCTATAATGAAGTTAGCTGAAACTATCAATGTGAATAAAATCAGTAAGACATATAGAAAAGAGAAAATGTTAGAGATAGTTGCTGAGGGGATATATTCACTTGAGAAGCAAGTGAAGAAGATGAAAAACAAAAGAGAGGTCACCAGGATTATTAAGAAGATATTTAAATTTTAAAGAAGTCAAATGTGGTAGGGAAAATAATGGTTCACCAAAGATGCCAGGGTCCTAATCTTGGGAACCTGTAAATAGCTCAGTTTAGGTGACAAGGGGGAATTAAGAGGCTAATCAGCTGATTTTGCTATGGAGAGATAATCTTGGGTTACCTGGTCCTGGGATCAATGTAATCAAAGGTCCTTCCTTATAAATGGAAGAGAGAGATGGAAGTGGCAGAGATTTAAAGATGCTACACTGCTAGCTTTGAAGATGGAAGGGGGCCACAAGCCAAGGAATAAGCACAACTTCTAGAGGGCAAGAAAATTAAAAAATGGAGTGTCGGCTATACATCCTAAAAGGAACACAGTGCTATCGATATCTTGATGTTAGCCCCACCGAGACCCATTTTGGACTTCAGATGGGCAGAACTGTGAGATAATAGGTCTGGTTTGTTTGGAGTTGCTAAGTTTGTGGTGCTATGTTACAGTAACACTAGGAAACTAATACATCAAGGAAATACACTTAAAAGAAGAAACAGGGTAATCAAGAGTAGGAAATGTTATGAGGAATTCAAGAGAACTAAGGAACTTAACAAAAGGATAAGAAATAAGTAGAAATAAGGTGGTGACGAATTTGAGATTACTGGTATAGACAAAGTTTTCAGGAAACTCTACAGTGAAGAAAGAAAGAATATAACTGAGAGGCAATTAAAGAGATGGAGTAGAGTGGTTCTGTGCTACTGTGTTTTAGGATGGCCTTGATCATAAGAGAACAAGACAAGAAAGAGAAGAGGTACAAGCTAGGGACTTAACTAATTAATGGTAAGAGTTAGGAGTCTAGAAAAGTGATAGAACTGATTGCAGAGCTGGAACATTTTGCTCTGGAAGTGGAAAATGAGGATGTAGTAATGGAGGGTATGCGAAGTTGAACAAGTTCATGTCAAACAGCTCAGTTTTCTCAATAGATTAAAATAGAGTAAAGGTGTACCAAACTTTCAGTTGCATAAGAATCACATCGACAGCTTATTAAACATGCAGATTTTGACTTCTAGTCAAGATGCTTCAGTACTCCCCTTCTGCTCCAAACACGTATCAGTGACAAGTGACATTTAAAAAGAGAAAACAAAAGGACTCAGTTGGTTTCAAAAACAAGATAAACATCTTCTTGGACCAGAAATAGAATTGCAAAGCAGTGAGACAGCTGAAACCAGGCATTTGCTGGTCTCCTTCCCCAGAAGCTACCAGTGGTGGCCAGGAGATCAGAGTTATACCCGATGACAATATCGTAAGATAAAGTAGATGTGCAGAGGAACAAGGGGTCAGGAAAGGCCTCCACATGAAAGTGACAGTTAAACTGAAACATAATAAATAGGCCTATAAGAGGCTATGAAAATAAAATGGAATATTGTTTTCCGAGCAGAGGAAAGAGCACAAAGAAAGACAGGGCAATAGGAAGAATAATTTATTTGATGAACTAAGTAAATGTTAATGTGTCTAAGTCACAGAGTGTGTTGAAAGAAATGAGGCTAGAGAGGTAAGATGCCAGCAGATGGCATCCTGAGAATAGGGGACTCAAACAGCAGAGTGACATGACAAAATTTGTGTTCTGGAAAGATCACTGTGGCTGCAACATGGAAAAGGGAATGCAGCACAACAAGCAGGTAGGTAGGGAGACCTCAAAGAAAGCTGTCTAAATAATTGAGAAGAGAGACAGTGGCGATGAAGGCAGAAGTGAGTGAATTGAAAATATGTTTAAGAAGTAGAATCTACCCAAATGTCTTGGAGATAAAATGGTTGTGTCAGGAAAGGGAGGTATAGAGAGTGGTACCCAGATATATGTCTTGGGATAAATGGTTAGGCCAATTACTGAGATGAAGTGCAAGAGAAATGCTGGTAAGGTCCTTGTACATGCAGAGTCAGCATAGTGGAGCTGAGCACTCAGTCTGTGCATGCAGAGTGCCAGGTAACTGGGAATTGGAAGTATACATGCCCCATAGGCAGCTGCATAACAGACACCTGTGTCCCACTTTGGGGAGCTAACCACATATAGATTTTTTTTGTAGGAATGGGAAAAGTCCATCTAGTGATCCTGTTAAAATTAATTTTACTTGACTCATGAGAATATTCCCTAGATTACAATGGGTTCAAGAGTAAGTCAGAAGAAAGAAAGATAATGATTGTAAATAATTCCAAAGTTTCATGTAAAGGGAAAGGAAAAAAGAGGGCAGTAGCTCAAAGGGAGGATGGAAAAAATGTTTTTTTAAGACTGATGGAAAACAGCAAGGCTGTACCAACAACAGAAAGCCTATTGTCTATCATGTAATATCAGTATCTTCGTGTTATTTCAGGATTTTACCATAGAAAGACTATGTATTCCTTCCTGATTCCTTGTCCCTCTTGTTATTGATCTAGGGAAGTACATTTAAAATACAAGGTCTATCCACAAGGTATCCAGCCTTGTAATATGAAAAATAGAGACATTTGCTGAAGAAGACACAAGATACAAGAAACACTGTACATACGACAATGACGCCTTAGTTCCCTTCAGGGTAGGCCCCTTGGGACCTCACACAGTTCTCCCAATCACCATCAGCTGCCCCATCGTTTTTCCCTGAATCTGATCAATGGTCTAAAATCTCTTCCCTCTCAAAGGTGACTTTAGTTTAGGGAAAAGCCATTCACAGGGTGCCAAATCTGGGCTGAAGTGGGGCTGAGTCACCTGGGTGATTTGATATTTCTCAAAAAACTGCATAAGACGTGATGCATAAAGAGTTGTGTTGTTGTGATGAAGCTGCCAATCACCAGTTGCCTATAGCTGTGGCCTTCTGAATCATCTGCAGGAATGTTCAAGCTTAATGAAAAATTTATGCAGATTCATTGTTCTACTCACTCAGTCATTTTGAATGCAATGACCACAAAATACACATTCTCACTCAATGTGGTCTACCACCCTCACTGACTAGTACAGTGAAGTCACCATTGTTCATGCATGTGCATTCCAGTCCACCCTCCTTAGCTGCCAGGTTATATTAATGTCACATAAATGATTCTCATTATATTAACAATGGCTGGACTGTTTTTGGACAGACTTGGGGTCCCTGGCCCTGGCCAGGTGGTTCAGTTGGTTGAAGCATCGTCTTATACATCAAAAGATTGTAGGTTCGATTCCAGGTCAGGGCCCATACCAAGGTTGCAGGTTCTACGCCCAGTCGGGTGTGTATAGGAAGCAACAGATCAATTTTTTCACACTGATATTTCTTTCTTTCTTTCTTCTCCCTCTCTCCCCCTCTCCCCCCCCCTTCTCTCTCTAAATTCCACAGAAATATCCTCAGGTGAGGATTTTAAAAAATGGTCTTAAAAAATAGTCTGTATGTTAATATTAATAGGTACTAAAGGAACATTTATTTAAGAGTTTTGGTCTATTCAGGCAGATTAATAGCATTTTTTAAAGGGCTACTATTCTAGCAATGCAATGAATGGTTCCCTTTTGGCCTGAAACAATACTGCATCTTTCTAAATACTAATCTGGAATAACTCATGCATGAATTAAAGGCGACAAGAGGCAATTTCAGCACAGTGTTTTTTAACATTACAGCAACAGTCAGAAAGCTATTTGTATTTCAAAATGCATAAAAGTTACTGATAACATAGTCAAACATCATGAGCTTAAATTTTTGGTCTGCATTCCTAAATGGTATTTTTTGGTAAGTGCAGCATTTACCAGCAATGGCTTTTCCTTTCTTTTCTTTCCTTCTCTTTCTGTTTTTTATTTACTCATGGTAGAAACATTTTGTTTCCCTTTGTTAATCCAAGATAAATAAGAACAAATTATTTACAAGTTTTAAAATATTGAAGACTTAAAATGATGAAGCTGAGTTCCTGTAGGAAAATATTTTCAACAGTTGAGTGGGAAGCTGTTCAAACTATGCCCTCCAGAATCGTTCTTTCTTCTAATCCTCCCTGCCTTCCACAATTACCTAAAAGTATTTAAATAAAGGGAAATTAAATCAAAAGGTTCCCTTACTGTTGAGTAAAACCTACAATTTCAACAACACAAACGTCAGGAAATTCCAAAGTTAAATTTACTATAACCATCTGGACTTGGCATAGATGCAAGAATTTAATATCTTTTGTTCTGATTTTTCTTGTTAAACATCAGTATATTAAGATGCAATAAAAAAAACCCTCAGGATTTAAAAAATTTTTGGCATAATGCAGTAATAACCTTAATTTAAGAAATCTTGATCTTTTATCAATACTCTAATGATGCATCAAGTCATTTATTTTGTTTCTTCTAAATAAATGGCATTAAGTGAAAAAGAAATCTGTCCTATATCCCATTATAAAATTATCCTAATCTGTGCTTTTCAAACTGATTGCCATAAAAGGAAATAACTCAACAAAAATGGTACATGCAGTTAGTTATTAAGACATACTATGAGCAATTCTTATGAAGAAAGTTAATCTTTGAATTGGAAATCTTTGAATTGTGTTTTCTTGGGTTTGGTTGACTTCCTTATTTACCTGACAGGTTACACTGATATATAGCCAGTTTATAGTCATAAGTAATTTTACATATGCTGAACTACACAGACATATCTGTGTATTACATATAAAATGGGTTGTGTAAGTGTCGACATGTGAATACAGAGAGGTCACTTCTAAGGCTCAGCTTCAAACAAGGTGATGCATGTCACCTGGTTGCATTCTCTGAGATGAGCAGCAAATTCGATCAGAATGGCTGACTGGGAGGCTCCCCCAGCTGGCGGCTGGACTGCCCTCAGCTGCCACTCGGACTGGGCTGCAGGAGCACGGATACCTTCACACTGCACACTGGGATGATTACTTTCTGCACAGGACACAACTGTTGCTGACTCACAGCATGTTATCTGGACAGTCCTTGAGGACACCAAAACACCAAGGGGGTCTTCACTGAGATTTTGAAAGACTTTCACAGTTGAAATTCCCTTTTCCTTAATTGACTCAGAGCACCAGTTTGATGATTTAAGCAAAAGTTAACATTTTGCTTGTAGACTTAGAACTGTAAGTCATGAAGTTGAAATGTTTTCAGCAGTTATCACTTGAAATGAAAGAATATATATGGTAATGAGTATTTGAAACTGCAAGGGTGCAAGCAAAAAACAACTTTGTTATTTCTCCCATTGCCATTTTGCATTTTCTTTTTACTGGTTCTGTCTTGACCCTAGGTAACCTCAGAAGCTCCCTTAGGTTTTCTTATTCCTTTCAGATGAACAAAATGCCCACTCAAATTCAACAATCACATGGCTCTAATCTCTCATCCCGTTAAAACTGCTCCTCAGTTTTAAAGTTGCTTCTGAGCCCGCTCCAGGCTTAGAAGCCTTCAGTGATGGGGAGGCGTGGTTACTTTATTATTCTATCTCTTTATTCCCTTCTGCCCTAGCTAGCAGCTGTTATGGATACTTACAAGGTTACAGTGAGGACGACACAGCACAGGTGCTAGTGACAAAGATCTTACTTGGTTGGCGGAGACAGACATTTCTTTCACATCCTCTGGGCCTCTAAGTATTGAAGTGTTCTAAGTTCAGCCCTTTGACTTCTCTATCAAAATGCTGCCTTCATGCCCTGGCCCAGTAGCTCGATTGGTTAGAGAGCATCACCAGATACACTAAGGTTGTGGGTTTGATTCCCAGTCAGAGCACGTATAAGAATCAACCAATGAATGCATAAGTAAGTGGAACAACAAATCCCTCCCCCCCCTCTCTCTCTCTCTAAAAATCAATCAATAAATAACTTTAAAAAGTTATGATCTTCCCTTCATGATCTCATCTATTCTCATGGCTTTAAATAACAACTATAAGCCAAAGATTCCCGAATTTATATTGTCAGTCTTACCTTGCCCCTGAATTTGGCTCATATATGCCACCACAAATGTCCATCTGAATGTCTAATAGATGTCTCAAGTTAACCATCTAAAACTGAGCTCCTGATGTCTTCCTCCCGCTAGGTTCTAACCACAGATGTTCTTTATCTCAGGTAATGGCAACCTCATCCTTTCAGTTCCAAAAGCCTTGGAATTACTCAATTGTTTTCTTTTCCTACCCTACAGATGATCGGTCAACAAACTGCCTAGTTGAACCTTCAAAATGCATCTGGAATTCAACCACTTCTCATCATGTTTATCAATAAACTCCAGGTTCGTGCCATTATCAAATCTCACCTAGATTATTGCAGTAGCCTCCTAACTGGTCTCCGTGCTTCCATGTTTGTCCCCTTACTGTGTTTTTACCACCCAGCAGCTAGAGTAAATCTTTTGAAATGAAGGTCAGAATATTTCTCTGCTCTGCTCAACACTATCCAATAGCTCTCATCTTGAGAATTCAAACAAACAAACAAACAAAACTCTGGCTCCAGACTGCATCTCTAAACCCATCGATTACTAGTTTGCCTCCTCCTTGCCACCCTGCTCCAGTCACACTGGCCTTTTCAATGCCCTCTTCTTTCCTCAGTATATCCCTGCTTCAGGGCCCCTGCTGCATGGTCCCTGCCAGGAATTCTTCCCCCAGACAGCCACGGTTTGTTTCCTCACCACCTTCATGCTCCCACACACATTTTATAGGCCCTCACCCTGCTTTGATTTTCTGATTTGTCACATCTGACATAGCGTGAATTTTACTTGTTTACTGACTGTTCCTTCTTTCTATAATATAATCTGCATAAGAACACAGATTTTTATCTGTTTTGTTCATTACTCTAGAGAACTGTGCCAGGAACTCAATAAGTATTTTTCTGAATAAATTATTCTGCCATCAGTGCCCTCTGGACGAGGTGGCGCCAAAGCCTAATGCTTTTATTGGTATTTTGGGGAACCTGTCCACACTGAGGTCTCTCAACTCTCACCATTGACACCAGACACACCTCCTCTAACTGGACACTTACAACTCTCCCATCAGTCTTAGATTCCTGACAATTTACCCCCAGACTGGGTCACCCATTCCCTAGGAGTATACGTGGTCACAGCCCTTTTTAAGACCACACAACTCATCTCTTTTCTTTGAGGTCCTCACAGCAGATGGGAAACTCATGTATCCTTTGCCTTTCAAACACTGGAAATGCAGACTTTTCAGGTATGAGTCGGGTTCCACTTTTTATATTCCCTGCTTCCACACTCTGGTTCATAGGCAACACATTCTGAAAATGATCCCCACTGCAATTCATTCTCTTCAGCCTCTTTAAGGATTCTCTTTCACACAGCTGGAGGTAAGGAATGAACCACTGAAGGCAAATAGTCTTCTCTTTTCTTTCACCCCTTCTTTTCTCCCTCATCTCATTCCTACTGCTAACAAGTTACGCAAATGATAAAGACAGTAGTTCCACGTTGTGTAGTAATATTCCTGAATGAACAACACAAAGGAATTCTAAAAACTTCTTAAAGAGGAGCATATTCTAGAATATATTTTATTCATGAGACCCATATATTTTCTTGATTCCAGATAGAAATATTAATAACTAATTACCTAGCCACTACAAATCCTGTATACGCTAGTAAACAGGATTTAATATAAAATCACAAGATTAAACTTTGTCAAAAGAAAACATCAAAATAACGATCTTCTATCTTGAAGCTATAAAAAAAACACAAGAAATACTTTAAAATATAAAATCAAATTTCAAATAAATTCCAGAATGTTTTACTTCTTATATTTACTAGTTAATTATGAAAAATATTTTTTCTATCATAACAAATTAAGGAAAAATATTCCATGTGGGAGGAAATATTATGATAATCTAATTTGTGAATAGCTGTATTGTATGAGCTTGCTAAGTTAATTAATTTTCTAGGCCTATAACTAAATATTCAATATGGTTTTACTGAAGTATTGGATGAGAATTCTTTTTAGTGAACTTCAAATGTTTTCTATTAAAAAACATCTTCCAGGCTTCAAGTCTGTTGTGCTTAGAACCCAACAAAACACAAAGCAAACTCTGTTATTTTTTTAAAAATATTCTTCAAAGCACTTTTGTATATGCCTTCATGTTAAAACAGAACCTATTATTTCAAGCATATAGCAGTAGTTTTACAAAAAAGTTTCCTTATATTTTTGTTTCTATTGAAAATTATATTTAAAAACTAAAATACGATACTGACTATAGGTACATAAAAGTAGAATGGCCTAAAATGATGTTAATGATGAGAGAATTTTCTTTCTTCTCATTTTAGGAATATTCAGGTTTCCAACTGCATTCTAGGTGATAGTAGAGAAGATTAGAAAAAGAGCAATGCAATAAAGGGAAAGTTAAAGGAGTTCGTCATCATCAAGCCCTTATGATACGAAATGTTAAAGGGACTTACCTAAGAAAAAGAAGATCAAAAACTATGAATAGTAAATGACAACAAACTCACAACTATCAACAACTGAACCTAAAGAAACCCTAAGCAAATAACCAGAACATGAATAGAATCATAGAAATGGAGATCACATGGAGGCTTATCAGAGGGGAGAATAGAGGAAATATACAGGGTATAATAAGCATAAATGGTAGGTGCAAAATAGACAGTGAGAGCTTTAGAATAGTATGAGAAATGGAGAAGCCAAAGAACTTATATGTAAGACCCATGGACATAAACTAAGAGGGTTGGGGGATGTGAGTGGGAGGGTGGCTGTAGGGCAGAGGGAAATAAAGGGAGGAAAAAATGAGACAACTGTAATAGCATAATCAAGAAAGTGTATTTTTAAAAAAGAAGGGTAGGAAGAATAGAAGGTGCTAACTGGAGGTAAGAAAAGTGGACCTAGAAAGAAAGATAATAGAGCTAAATTTACTATGGTCTTAGCAGGGTGTTCTTCTCCCTTTGGAACACTGTGGCAAACATAAGGACAACCCTGTGTTCCAGCTGAAGACCCCTTACCTTTGGAAATCACATAGCTTTCTGATGATGATGCCTTACAATATTATTTCTCAAATTCTAGTCACTAAAAAGACACATCTGCGTATCTATTTCTATATCCTTCAGTTACCTATACTACTTTTTACTTAATATACCTCTACATAAATATCCTCATTTTAAAAATTTAACATAAGGGAAATGTTAGGGTAGTGAAAGTACTCTGTATGATACCATAAAGATGGATCTATGTCATTTTAAATTTGTTCAAATTCATAAAATGTACAACACCAAGAGTGAACCCTAAGGTACAGTATGGATGTGTCGATGTAGTTCATCCCCTGTGACACATGTACTGTGCTGGTGGGGCATGCCGATCACGAAAGATGCAATGCATGTGGGGGGCAGGGCATGTAGGGGAAACCTCAGTAACTTCCTCTTAATTTTACTGTGACCTAAGAAAGCAAACACACTTCCGGCCAAGATGGAGGCATAGGTAGCACATTGTGCCTCCTTGCACTACCAAAAAAAAGGACAACAATAATTTAAAAACAAAAAACAAACAGAACCGACAGAAAATCGACTGCATGGAAGTCGGACTACCAAGGAGATAAAGAAGAAACATTCATCCAGACTGGTAGGAGGGGTGGAGAGAGTCTGCTGGGGAGACAGGACTTGTGGCAAGGCAGTGGCTGGTGGACCCAGTGAGGCAGCAGATTGTGGAGTGGGGCACACAAGGCTGCAGTTGGCCAGCAAGACAGCAACAGGCGGATCTGGTGAGGTGGTAGATTGCAGACTGGGCGGTCCCACACTCCCGTGCAGATAAACAGGGAGAAACTACTGGGGAGTGGGACAGACTATGCAACCCAGGACTGTAGCACAGGGAAATAAAGCCTAAAACCACTGACTGAAAACACCTGTGGGGGTTGAGGCAGTGGGAGAAACTCCCAGCCTCACAGGAGAATTTGTTGGAGAGACCCACAGGGTCCTAGAACATATACAAACCCACCCACCCGGGAATCAGCACCAGAAGGGCCCAATTTGCTTGTGGGAAGCAGGGGAAGTGACTGAGATCCTGCAGAGAGTGGAGAAAGTGCTATTGTTCCCTCTCAGACCTCTTCCCCGCCATACAGCATCACAACACAGCAACCCGGGTTACATAACCTGGGTTACACAGCCTGGGTGAATACCTAAGGCTCTGCCCCTCACTACATAACAGGTGTGTCAAGACCAAAAAAAATAGTCCAAATGAAAGAACAGATCAAAGCTCCAGAAAAAATACAACTAAGCAACAAAGAGGTAGCCAGCCTATCAGATGCACAGTTGAAAACACTGGTAATCAGGATGCTCACAGAATTGGTTGAATTTGGCCACAAATTAGATGAAAAAATGAAGGCTATGCTAAGTGAAATAAAGGAAAATGTACAGGGAATCAATAATGATGGAAAGGAAATTGGGACTCAAATCAACGGTGTGAACCAGAAGGAAGAAATGAACATTCAACCAGAATGGATAAAGAAACGAATTAAAAAAACTGAGGAGACACTTAGGAACCTCCAGGACATCTTTAAATGTTCCAACATCCAAATTATAGGGGTACCAGAAGGGGAAGAGGAAGATCAACAAGTGGAAAAGTTATTTGAACAAATAATAAAGGAGAACTTCCCCAATCTGGCAAAAGAAATAGACTTCCAGGAAGTCCAGGAAGCTCGGAGAGTCCCAAAGAAGCTGGACCCAAGAAGGAACACACCAAGGCACATCATAATTACATTACTGAAGATTAAAGACAAGGAGAGAATCCTAAAAGCAGCAAGACAAAATGAGAGAATTACCTACAAAGGAGTTCCCGTCAGACTGTCAACTGATTTCTCAAAAGAGACCTTACAGGCAAGAAGGGGCTGGAAAGAAGTATTTCAAGTCATGAATGGCAAGGACCTCCATCCAAGATTGTTCCATCTAGCAAAGCTTTCATTTAGAATGGAAGGGCAGATAAAATGCTTCTCAGATAAGGTCAAGTTCAAGGAGTTCATCATCACCAACCCCTTATTATAAGAAATGTTAAAGGGATTTATCTAAGAAAAAAAAAGAAAAATATGAACAGTAAAATGAAAGCAAACTCACAATCATTAACAACCACACCTAAAACAAAAACAAAAACAAACTAAGTAAACTAGAACAGGAACAGAACCACAGAAATGGAGATCAGATGGAGGGTTAGCAACAGGGGAGTGGGAGGAGAATGGGGGAAAAGGTACAGAGAATAAGTAGCATAGATGGTAGGTAGAAAATAGACAGGGGGAGGGCAAGAATAGTGTGGGAAATGTAGAAGCTAAAGAACTTATGGCACAAGGACATGAACTAAAGGGGGGAATGTGGGTGGGAGAGGGTGTGCAGGGCGGAGAGGAGTGAAGGGGAAAAATGGGACAACTGTAATAGCATAATCAATAAAATATATTTAAAAATTTTACTATGATCTGAAGATGCTCTAAAAATTAAATTTTTATTTAAAAAACTGTACTATGATCATTGTTTGAATCAAGAATATTTCCAAGAATAACATCCATAAATATAGTTATAATGTACTAATTGTATGTTTTCATGAAAATATTTTATTAAAAATATTAAAACTATTAAAATAAAAAATTATTTATCCATGATCCACCTAAAATCATCTATCTAGTCAAGAAAATAGCTGCAGAATGAGACAGAGAAGAGACAATTTGAAATAAGGCAAAAATAGTGATAATGAAGAATGGATCGGCAATTTGAACCCACTGCCTGTTTTTGTAAGTAAAGTTTTATTAGAACACAGCCGTGCTTACTTGTTTATGTGTTTATTTTCTATGACTGATTTTGCACTTGCAGTAGGATGTCAAAGTTGCATGTCTGCGACAAAGAGTGACTTCCATATCCTAAAATGTATATTATCTGGCCCTTCAGAGAAAAAGTTTATAGACCCCTGATCTAGAAGGGTTCATTCACACGTTAGAGTGCGATACAAGTTTCTTGAGGAATGTGCTTTAATTTAAAGTAAGGAAACTCGAAATCATAGCATTTAGGTGAGGTTTATGGGACAATGAAAGTTCAGGATGTCAAAGACAAGGCCTGCTCCCTGTAAAATGAAAGCTGATATACACCTTTTCTGATCCTGTCTTTTATCAGGTTTTAAAATAACTATCAAAACTCTTGATTTTGCAGGACAAGAAGTATTCTTAATATGGATAAGAACAAGATGAAAAGCTGTTTACTTCAATGTGATAGAATTATTATGATATTCTATCACAAATCAGGAAGGGGAAATTTTTATTTATAGTCACATAGTCCTGGTAGCATTTCCAGGAATTTGGAAGATGAAACCTACAGCTGAAGAATATGTTCATGGTACAGATTAGCATCAGCTACAGGTAGTTAAATGAAAGCATAGTAAATTTAGCATGATGGTATATAGCTGTTAGTAAATACTGCCCAAATTGTCTCCTGCCATTCACCAGAACTTAGCCACACTGGATACTATAAACTTGGAACTCAGCCATGCATTTGTCCTAAATGTGCTGCTGCTAGACTGGGACAAAATATACCTCAGAGAGTTTTCATAGCTAACCTGAGAATGACATGTTAGCATGTGAAAGATGAAACCACAGCCCACCAGGAAAACCAAAGCTTACTTTTTTTTTTTTTTTTTGCAATGTGGCCTGAATGGAACCTTTCCTTTCCTCCCACAAATCTACTCTTTGTTGTCACATCAGTTAACACCATCCCCATCCCCCCAGGGCTCAACCCTCGCGTCTGAGGTAGTCCTTTTTTTAAAAAAAATAATATTTTATTGACTATGCCATTACAGTTGTCCCATTTTCCTCTCTTCACTCCCCTCCACCCTGTACACCCCCTCCCACCCACATCCCCCCCTTTAGTTCATGTCCATGTGTCATACAGATAAGTTCTTTGGCTCCTATATTTCCTATACTATTCTTGCCCACCCCTGTTTATTTTCTAGCTACCATCTATGCTACTTATCTCTGTACCTTTTTCCCCTCTCTCCCCCTCTCACTCCCCTGTTGCTAACCCTCCATGTGATCTCCATTTCTGTGGTTCTGTTCCTGTTCTAGTTGTTTACTTAGTTTGTTTTTGTTTTTGTTTTAGGTGTGGTTGTTATCGATTGTGAGTTTGCTGTCATTTTACTGTTCATATTTTTCTTCTTTTTCTAAGATAAATCCCTTTAACATTTCATATAATAAGGGCTTGGTGATGATGAACTCCATGAACTTGACCTTATCTGAGAAGCATTTTATCTGCCCTTCCATTCTAAATGAAAGCTTTGCTAGATAGAGCGATCTTGGATGTAGGTTCTCCCAAGCAAGGTGGGCCCTTCTGGTGCTGATTCCCATGTGGGTGCGTTTGTGTATGTTCTAGGACTCAGTGGGTCTCTCCAATGAACTCTCCTGTGAGGCTGGGAGTTTCTCCCGGCACCTCAACCCCACAGGTGTTTTCAATTGGTGGTTTGAGGCTTTATTTCCCCATGCTGGGACCCTGGGTTGCTCTCTGTCTCCCTCCCCAGTTTCGCCTGATTTATCTGCGTTCGAATGTGGGACTGCCCCATCTGCCAGCCTCCTTGTGCATCATGCCCCTCCACAAGGGGCCACATCGCTGGGTCCGCCAGCCACCACTTTGCAGTGGCCCCTCTCCACCTGGCCACCTGACTCCGCCCCTCCTGTCTGGACAAATGTGTCTACTTCAACTCCTTGGTTGTTGGACTTCCATACAGTTCAATTCTCTGTCAGTACTGGTGGTTTTTTGTTTCTAAATTGTTGTTGTCCTTATTTTGATTGTGCGAGAAGGCATAATATATCTACCTACACCTCCATCTTGGCCAGAAGTCTCCAAAGCTAACATTTAAGTAAACACACTAACTAACCTAATATCCATATGATGACAGTAAAAGAAACATCCTAATACCATAACCAAGTTTTTTTTCATTTGTTTGTTTACCCTTAATATTGCATCCTTGAAATAAATGCTACTTAAAATAGTTGTGTTTTGAAAGTAAGATAAACAGGTATTTGGAGAAACAATTTACCTGACTTTGGCCAATGGAGCAGTTGACTATAGTTAAAATTTTCAAAATCATTCCTGTCATCCTTAAAATAGAGTCAATTATACTAAAATCTAGCAAAGGCAAAGTATAGATGAGAAACACTTCACACTGACATATGAAAGGATTACATTAAGAAAAAGATTCCTAGCTTGGGACTAAGAAAGAAAGATAATTCAAGCATTTCACAGTTTTGCTTATTTATATCTTCACTAAATGGAAGCATCTAAAATAAATTTTCATAATCTTTCATACATTTTTCAATGCCTGGGTATTTAATGAAGTATATACAACTTAAGTAAGTGACAACGCTTGCAAGCAATGCAGTCCTGGATCAAGATATTATATTTCAAGTTCAGTTACATTTTTACTTGACTATAGCAGGATATTTCTTTAGAGTAGACTAATTTCCTTCAGGCACTGAGCCATGGTAATTTGTGAAATAGTTTCTCTCTCTGTCTGTCTCAACAGAAGCTAAAGATGTATGTCAGGAATATCATAAAAACTAGCATTTTATTTTGTTTATTTTGGTCAATATTATACTTTTCCATTCCCACTATGAAACAGAAATTATTTAGCAAGTAAAATGAAGAAATAAAGAGGTATATCTTCATTTATACATATTTTTCCCCAATGGCAAAGTCCAAAAACATTCATCTGACCCTTTCATTCCAGGGTAGAATAGATTTTTCTATCATTAACACACACCTAATTTTATGTTTCTGAGAAAGGTGTTTTGGAGACTCAGTTTTTCCAGTGATCTTCAGTAGAAACTGAAGTGCAAAAATAATGGAAATTACTTTACCATGCTTTTTTTCGTATTTTAAAAAGGATTTAAATACACAATGGCACTGGTGAAACAAAACTGGTCCCCACTATTTGGGAAAATTTCTCTGAATCCTCTAAAATGCAATTTCCTGACCACTGTGTTACACTAAATAAATCAAGTCCTCTGGCTCTCAAATGTCCATTTCTGTAATTTGGGCGGAACTGGGTTTGGGGGAGGAAAACCAGGCTGAGACCAGACAGGAATTAATGGATAATCTAAAACCACAGTTCCATGTTCCCTTATCATGATGGTGGGTTTGGGCCCATTTCATTGTTTGTGAATACTTTAATCAGACTAGGCAAACATATACTCTAGTACGTCAATTTTGTTATTTTTTAACACGAAAAAAGCTTATTTATAGGGTACTATACTAAAAGTCATAATAAATATGTTATATTACGGCTCCTTCACAGTTAATTTTTAAAGATCTCAAATCACATCATTTATTGAATCTTTTACAATTAATTTGTCTGTGCTATCCCTGCCTCCTGTAACAAACATCTAAATTATAAAATGCTTTCTTTATCTTATATAATACTCATTAAAACAATATGCAGAGAATACCATTATTTTTTCCACTGGAAAGATGAAGGCGTTGATTTGCTGAAGACCAGGCATTTCCCACAGGGGGCAGCTGGAGCACCGCCCCTGGCATTTGGGCCTCAAAGTTTGGGTTAGTGGCCACTATGCTCTCCTTGCTCTGCATTTTTTTTTTTTGAATTATACTTAAAACGTAAATTGTCACTTCTCTCAGCAGTTTTCCTCTTGTTATTGGAAGAAAAACATTAAAAAATAAATGTTATAAAAGTTGAAATGGGATGTGAATATTCCTAATTTTGTTTCACAACCTAAATGACATGCTAAAGAAGATTTTTTTCTTTTGACATGTCTTTTTCACAGACTTCATGTTCGTAATGATGATGTTACCCACTGTGCCTCAAATAAAGAACTCTTTCTCCTCGCGGCGGTCATAAAAAAGTGTGTGTGCAGCTTTCTGTGTAAGCCGTTTTGTTTGGGTTGAAGTTCAGGCAGTGACGTCACTTTGGTGACTCCACATGAAATATTGCTGTTAGTTGACTAAGATGTCGAGGTAGTGCCCAAGATACTTAATGCGCGTGTTTGAATAGTGGAAGTCACTTGTGGGAAGAAACTAAAAGAGTTTAAATTGGCAACTTACTGATAAATATGCCAGAAAGTGTTATGTGCTAATTCTGCCTCAAATGTCAGCTGTTCGGCTGCCTCTATGGACATCCTATCACTTTTCCTGGCTGGTTTCACTTTCTAGGATGTGACCTTTCCATTCATGAGACATATGGGGGCGTTTCTAAAACCCAAGCCTGAAAACCCCACTGACAGCCTGGCATGTGGCCAGTATGCCACTTCCAATGATTTTTAAAAAGCATAAATGGTTCATATTTCCACTTAGAGTTTAATTCTTAATACATATGCTCTAAATTTCTAAGCTATGCAATGTTCTGCCTCCAAACATAAATGAATCATAAAAGGAGATTCCTAAGAGCAAAGGACCTTTACTATCAATTCATCTGATTACAAGTAGTTGTCTCTTTAATATGGAGAGCGAGAAGGAAAGAGGAGGGAGAGAATGAGAGACAGACACATCCTGCTAGATGTCATTTTTGCTTAGCGTACATAGGAAAGCATGGCTAGTTAAGACAGGCTTTGATTCTCAAAGCGATTAGCTCCATTAAAAAAGTTTATAACATATAATATAAGGTGTCAATTACACCTCAATGAAAAAAAAAAGAAAACAAATAAGCTGGAAGAGAAAGACCCCAGGGGAAAGGAGGGGGAGAATATGGCAAACATAACCCATTCTCTCACTCACATATTTATTCAACAAGCACTTATGTCAGGTATTGAAGGGTTGTGAAAGCTGCTTGGAAATCAGATAATAAGAACTTGCTTGGGGAGTAGGAGTTAGAAACAAGGAGTTGAAGACAATTTGGTTTTGGGTCCCAAAGCATCGCAAGGAAATGACAAAAAGTTCCCATTATTGTCCCTGTGTTAAGAAAAATTTATAATTTTGCCCTTGGGGGATAGGGTATGGGAAATTAGGAGGAGGGAAGGTTAGATTAGTGCTTGCCAAATCTTCGTTTCGCCTGCATGATTTCTGGGTCTGTATTATGAGCCCAGTGCCTCATAGAAGGGCCCTAAAGGGTAATCTAGAAAATCAAGTTAGCTCTGTAAGCCAGAGCAGATTCACTGACCACTCAGTAGATGCTTTCTCACCAATCTGGGAAGAGCACTGGGCATCACACAGGCCAGGGACGAGGTGGAAGTCACCCAAAGTGAAGGGTTTGAAGCACGAGGCTCTTTGTCCCCCAGCTGGGCACCAAACAACAGTAAGTGGGAACAAGGCTCCACGATGCTAGTGATGGTGTGACCTAAGCCACTTATGCAGAGATCAATCATAATAGAAACATGAGTGAGTCATCTTTAGAAGTAAATGGATCAAAAGAGAGGATAAATATTGCTCTGGAAAGTCAAAATGGCCCTGGCTCCATGGTGTAGCTCTGTCTACAATGAGCATATGAGGGGGGGCAGTGGGCCCTCCTCTGAAGGAGACAACAGGTTACAAGAGTACCCAGAGTGTGTGTGTCTAGAACAGCAGGCAGCTATGTAGACAAATCATCACTTTTAATAGTAAGTGAGAAAAGGTCCATGATAGCACCAAACCTTATGTTGTAAAGTTTAAAAAACTGAAATAGTAATAGTAATAGTAATAATATTAATAAGTGGAGTATCTGTAGGTGTAATAAAAGTATCTAAAAAAAAGGCAAGAAAACATTGAATCCCGGATATAAAGTGATGGTTATGTGGGGGAAGGGGAGGAAGCACCATGGCTAGTGCAGGTAATTATCATGGTCCTAGCTTTTGTTTTTGGTGATTTCATGGGTGCTTATTATATTATTTAAGATAATTAACTAAGTACAAGC
>PVKM010007117.1:0-35168 GCA_004027735.1 Carollia perspicillata | reverse complement strand
CCGAAAATGCACAGTAACTAAAGAAGCAGTTTTCACCTTCTTGACTCTGCTAATTTGCAGGGATATATTGAGAATCAGCATCACTCAATGGAAAATCCAACTTAATCACTATGGAAAACTTATTTCTTGGTCTGCAGTTTCACTTCTCTCTTCAGATTTTACAAAATTTAATTCAGATTTCATTTCAATTTGAAATCTTAACTTGGTGATACATTGAAGAAATATGACATAGAAAGATTAAAACCAAAGGTTTCTGTGGCCTATAGCCACAATTCTTCTTCATTCAAAATGCTCTCTTCTCTTAGACTTAAATCTTGAAGTCTATGAGTATCAAGAAGGAAACATAGGTCAAAAAGGAAACATAGGTCACGAATGCTTTTGGAGTTTGACATAATAAAGTGAGATGCTTAAAAGATTTGGAAAATGACCAAAATATGGATTTTACCAGTCAGTAATTCCCAGTAACTTTGATATTAGTGGAGAGATAATGGTATATTCTCTTATATACAATGAATGAATGTGTCAATATTTTTATATTAAATTTGTCTAAAAGAAATAAATGTGCTTGGCAGTGAGCTCTTTCATATATGAAAGAAAGAAGGAAGGAAAAGAAAGAAAGAAAAGAGAAAGAGAAAGAAAGAAGGAAAGAAAGAAAGAAAGAAAGAAAGAAGAGAGGAAGGAAGGAAGGAAGGAAGGGAGGGAAGGAGAAAGGAAAGAAAGATATATGGGTTCAAATCATTTCATTTGTGCCTGGGTTACCAGTTGATAAGACCTCCCTGGAAGGAGGCTTCTGAAAGGCATTCCAAACTTATGCCAGTGACTGATGATGCTAGAGGATTCATGTTTAACCAATTTTCAGATGACATGAAGTAGAAGAGGCTATCTAACCTATTGACCATCTGCCAGATGTATGCCTCCCACACACACAAAAAAAAGATAAATGAGGTGAGCAGATGAATTCAATAGGGCATTTTAAAATTATATTTCAATTATAGAAGGGCATGCTTATTATAAAAACCAATTTTAGAAAAATATCAAACAAAACTGAAGGCTATAAGGTAAAATTTATAAGATTCTCTCCCATCCTTTCAGACTCCTACTCACTCCTCAAAAATAATAAGACTTCAAGGTTTCTTAATATCCTTTTAGACATTTTCTATGTGAATGTAAGTATAAATATTAGATACATATATATGTTTGTGTGTGTGTATACACATACACCCTTAATTCTTGTTAACAGTTGCATAAAACTCTATTTAATTAATTAATTTCTGATGGATTGAAATTCAGGTTGTTTATATATAATGTTGAAATTAACATCATTATACATACACTTTTATATATTGTATGATCTTTCTAAAGTAGAATTATTAAACCAAGGAATAAAAAGATCTGTAAATTACTAGAATATTCCTGAAAAATACCCAAATTCAAGCTCAGCTTTAAAAAATATCTCCTTTGAACAAATATAGAATAGATCTGAATAATTACTCAGAATGTAATAAAATAGAAACATAAAATAGAGGTAATGAGACACAATGATCTTAAAATTGTCCAACATGTTGTATCAGAGAGTCAGGAACAGAAAATTCAGACAATATGGGAAAGGCAACATATGGAGGAAAAAAATGGTTGAGAAAGTTCCAAAACCAGTGAAAGATATGAATGCTTACCTTCAGGAAAGACAACAAACCTATAACTATGGATTTCATAATAAAATCACAAAATATTAAAAATATATTTTAAAAGCAACCACAGAGAAAAGACAGATGATATGAAAGGAAGGAAAATTTGACTGACAGAAAACACCCAAAGAGCAACATTGAAGGTAATGCTGAGAACTGAAACTCAGCATAGGTTAAAAAAAAAAAAGCTTTGACTTGAGAGTAAACTCAGTTTCAGCCAAAATTAAGAAGTGACTTCCAAAGTAAAGTAATGGGAACTTAGATCTTACTTATAGAAATATTAGCATAAAGGGAAAGGGTTTAGAACTGATATACTGTTTATAAAATTAGGGTAGGGATATGGGGCTTACTCTAGCTGCCATCTTTATTTCAAGTGAAGTTATCAAGTGCTGTTATTACAGGAGCAGATGAAGGAATTGGGGATATTTAACAAAAGTAAAAGGGATCGTGACAGTTATTTTTAAATAGTTATCCACTCGAATGTCTGCCACACAGAAGATAGATATGTCCTGTATGGGATAGGTCTGAATGACCGTCACACAGGGTAGTAATTAAATATGTTCTAGACCTGGGAACTGCATGTACACTGTCTAATTCTGAAGGAAAATGACCTGATTATTAGAACCAAGCAAAGATAGAATGAGTCCTTCCAAAGGGTCATGAGATTTCTATCACTGTAGATATTCAAAAGAAAAACTAGAAGACACTTGGCAAGTAGGCTATAGAGAAAACTCAGGAATTATATGAAAAGAATGAGTTTTAAGTGTTATGTTAGTTGCCCTAGAAGGACTTGACTTTCCATGGAGGGTGTCTCCCTGGAGGAAATAATAAAATTAAGTGGAAACGAGCTTTCACAAAGTCCCATCTTATCCAGCAAAGACCTCGGCCTCATGACACCATCAAATAACTGAAACAATCAAAAGGCAATTAATTATTCAATATTGGTTCCTGTGGTAAACTTAAAACAAAAAAACCTTTCTATTTATATAGACTTTTATTTTTTATAATTTTTTTATTTAATTGTTGTTCAAGTAGAGTTTTCTGTTTTTTATATAGACTTTTAGCTTTGAAATGTGTTAGGTGCATTTACTCACTCTGTTGCCTCAGCTCTTTAAGAAAAGTCAAAGAAAAAATGATCAAAGATCTAATGCCAGTGACAATATTGAAAGTACAGATTTCCATATTTTTAGCTGCTATTTTGTGACCTACAGCATATTATTTCTCTTGCGACAGTTAAATCACTTACTGGGGCAGAAGAAGGAGCAATTTGTCCTATTGAATCAAAACTCCACAAGCCCAGACAGCACTTCAGAGAGGTGTCGAATGGGAAATCACACCTGCATTCAAGTACTCACCCTGCCATTTGCTAGTTTACTAGCTGCGTGACGTTACACAAGTTACTTCACCTCTGTGAGCCTCAGTCTCCCCATCGATAAAGCGAGGATAATGGCAACTGCCTTGCAGAGTTATTGGGACATTTACCCTCCCGGCCAAGATGGAGGTGTAGGTAGATATGCTGGGCTTCCTCCCACAATGGAAAGAGGGATAACAACCAACTTAAATAAGAAGAAAAAAATCCTAGTCCAATCTTCGTATGGAATGAGTATTTGATATATGTTAGATTTCTTCTCTTCAGGAAGCTGACTCTTGATGTATTTGTTTATAAGCAATGAACAAGATAGTCTCTCAAAACTAAGCTGCATGAGGATAAGAACTACATCTGGTTGCAGACCATTATATGCCCAGGGCTTAGAACAAAGTTGCTACTCAAAACTCAGTTAATGGTATAATTTACAATATTTTAATGATATCATTACTTTGAAAAAAATCTTAAGATTGAAATTTCCCCTCTATTTCCCTGCCTCTTGTTGACTTGAATTACTATGCTAAAGCACGGATGCTCTCTCAAAATTTGGGAGGGCAAAGTAAATTTTTTGTACTTTTCAATATAATGTCTCAACAGAAGCTGTTTTTATCATCCAATGCAAGAGGCTGAATACTCTATAGGACAACATCTTGTAACAGGCCAAGACCCCAAGTGCCCTAACATCTGACCAACAAAAGCTGGCACTTAAAAAAATCAACTTCCCATTTCAGGATAAGAGTCGAGCACCACATTTTCAATAAAATCCATCTGGTTCGCATTTCATCTCAGAATTCAAAACCAGGTGTCTTTCATGTGTGTTTAATTTTACGGGGTGGGGGAATACCACAAGATATGGAATTATTTGAAGTGGTTTAATAATTCAGATAAAGGATATGCTGACCCAGTATTCCCAAAATACAATTATTTCTTATTGTTGTTCCTTTTATTGTTGCTGGTATGGGCTTATTTTAATTTTTCTCTCAAACTGTAGGTTTGGGATGTAAAACAGTATGAGCTCAAATACATTCACAGACAATGAGACTGTATGTACTCAATGAGAATTTCAGAAAGTAGACTAAAAAAAGACAGGGCGAGGGGGAGGAGAGAAAAATCCTTCACTAACATCTTTATCAAACAATTCGTCATCCTTGGGAAATGCAGTTCAGTTTCTGTGGTAGTGTGAAATTTAAACAAAAGAATAATTATTATACCAGTTGCAGAAATCAAGCTGTCTTAGGGGAAAACTTTTTGATAAATGAAAAGCAATTTTATCTCCTTGCATAGAGAATGCTATAAAATTATTTCCCCTGGGGGAATGAGGCCACTTTTAATTAAAAGAAAGTCCATGATATGAGTCTGTACACAGTATTCCCCCAGCCCAGTATCAGATAATCACTAATCATATGTAACTCTCCTGGTGTTAACACAATATATGACATTTTATCTGCTAAAGCAAGTAAATGCCATCAATGGGTAACCACCAAAGAAAGATTTCTTATTTTGCAGAATCACTAACACTCAGAAAAAAAATTAATTTTTTTTATTTTAAAACCTTTCTTGTTTTCTCATACATAAGTAGTGAGCACTCTCAGTTCTGCTGTCTCCGAACAAAAACTGCACTCGTTAAAATGTTCAGTAATATATTCATCATCACGTCCCCCTGCGATGCTCTTCTTCACATTGTGCACGGTTGGTGAATTCATCTCACCATCGCTTCAGTATTGTTCCCGTCTGGTCATTTCAAAGACTGTTGGCTGGTCTTTGTTCTAGGGTTGTGTTCTTTTTCCTTTGTGTTGAATTTATTGGGGTGACCCTGGTTAACAAAATCATACAGGTTTCAGCTGCACAATTCTACTACACATCCTCTGTGCACTGTATTGTGTGTTCACTGCCCCAAGTCAAATCTTTCATCACCATTTAACCCCCAGACCCTCCTCTACCTCCTCCCACCCCCCTCTCCCCAACAATCTCTACACTGTAGTCCATGCCATCAATATAACCACCGAAGAAAGATTTCTTACCTGGCAGATTCACTAACACTCAGAAAGTAATTTATTTTTTTTGAAAAGTTAATCAATAATGAATTTGCATGAACAGTTTTAACATTGCTGAACAGGCATCTATGTGAAATTAAGACAATAAATATTAAGCCTATGTTAACTAATTAATGAATAAATTCTCTCACATATATACCTTATATATATGTACTATATAAAACTATAATTTATTATAAGGCAATCAGCTCTGAATCTAAAATTTTCTTTCAGAATTTGTTGATACTATATGTTGTTAAGGGGATACCTTTCAACAAACACAGTCCTTACTTTATCAAAAACTCTCTTTATATGCAAAGATATAAAAGTCACATTTGCCAGATACAACAATTCACATTACATCTTAGATGATATCTCTTTACCATTTCCTTACATGCTTTGTAAATAATAACAAAAACGCAAGAAAATGTTTTGGTTTGATAAGCTCAGATACCTTCTTGCATTGGGTGACTTATGGTCGGGGTGGCACCAGAGAGCTCTCTGGAGCCACCTCTGGGGTGTGCGTATTCAGCAGCTCGCACCCCCAGATTACAGTGGTGTCACGTGTGTTTCTGTGCATTAGTCAGATATCTAGCAGCCCTTCAGGGAGCCCAGCTTGGTGTTCGGGTCAAGCATGCAATCCAGGTCTGCGGATTAGTAGGTATGGGACACTGAGACGCAACTTCGCCTCTTGAACTTCAGCAGTAGTGTTAAATAACGTAATTCATTAGATGTCCTTAGCTCACTGTCTGGTCCAGAGCCATCAGTAGAGTAGTAATACTAGTAGTACTACTACTATTATTGTTATTAACCGTCCATCCAAGGGGGAGACTGTTGCTTAAAGGGGCCCTGGCAGAGTGCACAGGGTCAAGTGTAAGGATTATCAACCAACAAACTCAGACATCTCCAGTCAAGTTGAAATTACAGAAAAAAGAAACACTCCTACAAGCTAATTAAGATTAAGGGGCACATTTTCCCTTAAGAGAAGCAGAAATAAATTGGGCTTTTCTAACTATCCTAGTTTAAAGACTATAAGCCTTATTAAAAACACAGTAAATAATGACTTTTCATTAATTTGATTTATTTAGATGTAAAGAAGCTGGAGAGATGCACATCCTGAACCCATTATAAACCCCAATCTCCCGAACTGCAGAAGGAATGGAGCAGAGTCAGTCCTCCAGAAGCAGAAATCAGTGTTGTAAGGCTTGAAATGAGTCCACTTAAACTCGAACACATGGAAAGGATATTTTCCAGATACACTGCAAAGATTTGAAAATAAAGATTAATAATAGAAATGCAACAGAACCCCAAGGTGAACTTGGTAATTAAGCCAAGATTTAACAGGTCAGAGAGTTATTGTTTCCTCACCTACCTGAGTCCCTTAGGAATCTGGCAGCCGCCGGGCCGGTTATCAAAGGCATTCATTGGAGAAACACTTGCTGAGTATCTATTACACAGCCAGACGCTAGGTCAGACTGGGGGGGACACAAAGATGACTAAGACACCCTGCTTTAGCCACCTTGGAATTTAGTCCCCTCCAGTGTCCCTAAAAACGTTCACATGAGGAGTCACTTTATAGCATGGTGAGAAAAGGCGTCAAAGAGTGCCACAATGCGGGGTGCCAGGTACACCTACAGGGAGGAGCACGGTCCTCAAGGGGCAGAGAGACTTTGCTGAGGCTGAACACTCGAACAAGTCACCTGGGAATACCTAGCTAGGAGAGCCTCCGAGGCAGCAGTCTGGCCACAGGTGTCTGTTAGTGCAGCCCTCTGTGTAAGAGCGAGAGTGTCAGCTGTTCACAAGAGGGGACATGTGGAGGGAAGCTGACATAGGATGGGGTGGGTACCAAAGTCACCTACGTCTCCCTCCCCATTTAGCACCAGAACTCATTTCAGCCAAGTATATAAAGATGAATTGATGTTTGCAAGATTGAAGTGATAGCCAAGGGCATCCCTGGCAGAAGGCAAGACAGAAAAAGATAACTGGGGGAATTCAAATAGTTTAACTTGATGAGAAGTAGGTTTCATTCTGGCAGCACATTAGACTCTCTTGATGGGTTTTAAAAATACTAATGTCTAGGTTTTACCTGAAGCCAATTAGATTGCATGTTCTGGGCATGGGGTCCTGGCTCTGGTCTTTGTTAAAAGCCCCCCAACCCCGCTCCCCAGTGATTCTAATGTATAGTCATATTTCAAAGCTACTGACTGCTCTACCATAGTGCATGTGAAGTGGGGGTAAGGGTGCAGAGGCGGGAGGAAATGATGCTAGAAGTGAGCACCCCCCTTTCCAGATGATGGAATTTAGGTCTCATCGTGTAAACACAGTAAAGAAGCTTCAAGAACTTTAAATGGGAGGTGGTGTGATAGGATGGAAATATTCTTTCTTTTTGGAAGCAGTGTGAACTGGAACTCAGTGGAAACAAAGTAGGAGGCAAGGAAATGAGAGTTTACTGATTCCAGTGAAAGGGTGATACGTGCTGCAGTGGGGTGCAGACAAGGGGTGGGTTTGATGGGTATTTAAGAGCCCAGAATTTTTGTGCCAGGGAGTGTAAGGGAAGCAGAAAAGTCGAGGGAAAGTCCTCATTCCACTTAGGGCAATCTGATAGATGGTTTCTTCCAATCCCCTCTGTGTCGCCTCACACAGAACCAAACAAGAGCCAGTCTGGAGGCAAAGGGGGTGAGCGAGGCACTGGACAGGTTGAGGTCAAGGTGCGGAAGGAACAGCAGGCGGCGTTTTCGGACCATGTGTGGATGTGCTGCTCAGAAAACAGATCTGGGCTGGAGACTCACAGGTGCGGAGAGGCGGACATCGGCGGGACCGTGATGACAGGCAAGTCTTGGGTGTGGGGGACTCCTCTGGTCTGAGTGGGTCGTGAGGAGAACCGGTGGGAGAGGGTGCAGCTGTGCAGAAACACGGCTTCGAATTTCCGGTTCAGCCAAATGAGGGTTCGGGGCCCTTAATGAGTTCGATTTGAGCACCCGATCCTGTAAAACGTCACAGTCAATAAAATGTTGCTGGAGAACGCACACTGGAACCCGGAAAATTACAGGGAGAGCCCCTATTTAACCCTTGTGAGTCGTTACTACCTTTGAAATCTGAACAGCAGATACTTTTTTGTGGTAAGAGCACATCTTTATTTAGAACTGGTAGGATAACAAATAGTCTGAGACAGAATCTTAGGAGTACGAGTGAAGAATTTTAAAAAACATAATTTTATCAATTAATGTCATTTCTGGTAATCTAGTCTAAGGACCATAAAAACATGGAAAAACTTAATAAAAGTATATTTGATTCACATACATTCACTGTATTCTAAACATTATTTATAATAATGAAAAAAATTCAAACAAGGAATACCTGTCATTTTTGCATTAGTGAATGATTCACAGAATGGCACAGTTTTATATTACGGTTATTAAGAGAACAGGTTCCGGAATAAATTTTTACTGCCTTTCGGCTGTGTGGCTTTGAGAAATTACTAACTTCCCTAATCCTTTTTTATGTTATTTATAAAAGATGCACGGTAATATCTATTGCATAGCCTGTGAGCATTAACTAGGGAAAAAAAGGAAAAGTAAAACTGTTAACATTATTGACTGCTTACAGTAATATAGGTACTCTTCCCAGTATTAATATTTTATGTATACTTTTTAATTTGCTTAATCTTCATAAACCACAGTAAAGCCTCATTTTAAAAATGAGGAGTCTGACATACAGACGGTTGCACCAGGTCCCTCAGTTGCTGAGTGTAGGAGTAGCGATGCTCACCAGGCTTTCTCAGCCCCAAAGCTTTGCCTTCAACTGCTGGGTATCTGGCACCTGGGAGCTGATTGTTTCTATCATTATTAATTAAAAGGATCAGAAGTACATGAGAAAATAAAGAGTGCTTGTTTTATGTCGTGGACCTATGGATATCTTTTTTTCTTTCATTCTGTATTCTTGTAAAACATTTTTACTATGAACTCTCAAATGTGTAGCACAATAAAATAAGATAAACTTAAACAAGGTAAAACACAACACGAATCTGAGTTACAGTCCTGGTTCCATTACCGTCAGAAGTAACTTGACAGAGTTATTCCCCGGAGTGGTTCTTCAGGATGTGTAAATATAGAGATGACACTGAACAGTGAATTTCATGATTTCTACCAATGGAATTCCTTAAGTAAATTTATTTTAAAAGTCCAATCTGATAAACAAATCAACATATAGCTCTTCTCATTATAGTAGGGGAGGGTTTAAAGAGGAGGAACACGGAGTAGAGGGGCCTACCATCCCCATACACACTCCGAAGAAGACTTAGTTATGCTGATGTAAGAAGCAATCTCAAATTTTCAGTCATTTTAGTCAAGAGTTTCTTGCCCATGCTATGTGTCTGAGAAAGGTGAGTGGGGTGATGGGGTGTGGAAAAGTGGAGGTGATGGATTCGGCTCCACAAGGTCGCTCAGGGATCGAAGTTGAAGAAGATTCCTCCATCTCAATGCTTTACTTCCAGAAGCTCATGGGCTTCTTGGGCATGAGGGCAGGGAAGGAGAGACTGGGTAATTAATTGCACAGTCTTTAACTGCCTTAACCAGGAAGGGAAGTGCAGCGCTCTGCTCACATTTCACTGGCCAGTACTCATCACATTGCCCAGCCAACAGTGAGAGGACTGAGACCTGCCATCTCTCATGTGTCTGACAGATTAGGAGAAGCAATTTGGAGGAAAACTCAGCAATGTCCACCACACGTATCCAGATGGCCTGAAGCGATCTTCAGAGCACAGTTTTAACACATCACTTGATGATGTGTTTAATCATATCCTGTTCACTCTAGCGGTCTGTGAGTCTTTGAGGTCTCTGAGAATTGCCCTTTCTTAATTCTGATATTAAAGGGAGGGCATGAATCCATATCACAATGCCTCAGCAACCCCTCCCGTCCTTACACTTGCAGATGAGAAAGATGTCCCTTCCCTTCTTCGGGTGAGCACAGTCAATCATGGGGTTATGCACTTGGCTTTTCATTCAACATCACTGGTATTTTTATTCCAAATGAAAAAAGATTTGGTGAGAACAAAGAAAAGCCTGTGTTCAAATACATTCCAGAAAGACTAGATTAAAAATTAAATAGGAATGTTTATTGCAGAAATACTTGCTTTTAATATGGTAACATAATTATAATTTCCCATGATTTAATTATAATACAGGGTAGAGCACAAGAAGGTTTACAGTTAGGAGTATGCAAAACACAGAGTTTCTTTTTCTGTTATTAGTTACCAATTATTGTACTATTTTCCATATGAACAACTGTAAATCTATTTTTGCCCCACCGTGTATTCAGTATTAACCAGTATCAAAACTCTTTTCTCATTGAACTATTACCCAAAAGTCTCAAAATGCATGACCCTTCAAGCATATTTAATAAAATACCACATACTATAGAATACAGGACTCAGAGCACAGCCAATATTATGATGCTCATACATGTGCTATGAACCAGGCTTTGGCTTATCCTGTTGTTTCTAATGCCTTCAACAGCCACAGGAGTGAAGTGCAGACAACCCAGGCCCCAAATCCCAAATCCCACATGATAGTGGGTGTGAAGTCGCTTAGCAGCGCTGCCTCTGACCTGACTTCCGTGTTGTTGCTCAAAAATCTCTGCACACTGCTATGCAATGGAGGATCGAGTTTTCAACACTGACCCCGATAAAGAGGTGAGAAACCCTTCTCTTCTCAAGGAGGAGAACATAACCTTTGCCTGTGTCAATACAGCACATGCAGCAAAGAACAGTCAAAATGAGCAGAGTATTCAGGCCACAGAGAGCCACCCAACCGCACACACAGGCAAATGCCAAGCCTGGGATTAACTGGCACAGTCTTAGTGGCAAAGCACCACAGGTTTGCTTTGCCACTAAGGGCATCTGCTTCACAAGCCAAGAAGGGCACATTTTTAGGAGACCACTTAATGCTGGAACCTGTTACAGGGTCTTGAGTTTTCTGGAGAGACAGTTCTTGGATAACTGAGCTCCACATCTGAGCCAGAGGTAATTGACTCTAATTTATAGTCAATTATACATGTTCTCAAGAATCTTCAGAGTGAGCCCTACCAGGGCTCTCCAAAATGTGTAAGTGCCCTAAGAGTTTTTACTACTGTGGCTTATTTATGATAATATATGGCTAGCCTCAGTACATATTTGATCTATGTATTCATTTGTGAGTCAAGAAATGTACCTATATAATTTTCTTCCCAAATAGTATGTTTCATCATTTTCATGACATGTGATAACATGTAAAAATATTAGTGCTATTTTAAATATTTTGGAAACTAAAAAATTTTATTATTCCTTGCCATTCCATACATTTAATCTGAATGTCTGTGCTTTTCTTCAAATCACCTCTAACATATTTATGTTTTGAATGCAATAAAATATAGTTACCGAGAGAAATAGAGAGAGAGTGAGCTCCAAATGTAGACTCAAACAGGAGCACGATTCTCTTTTCACAAGTGAAAAAAAAGTATGTGCCAGCTCCATATTTGTCCTACTTGCCAAGAAGAGACACTGTAGTGGGTACTCAATAAATATTTGCCAATTGTTCAAATGATTGCCTGGGAAAATAGAGAGTGGGGGAAATTTTTTAAATTATATCTCTGCCATCAAATATAAACTTTGACTGAGGGCTTGGAGTTGAGTCAAACTGCTTTGATTCAAATTCTAACTTCACCATTTAAGTAACTATGACCTCAAGGCTTCAATTTACAATTCTCTCTGCTTCCAGTTGTTTTTTTTTTTTTTTTTTGCCTTTAAAATGAGAGAAGCAGTGACACTAATTCGTAGGTTATAATGAGGATTAGGTGACTTCACATGTTAAAGTATTTACAGAGTAAGCACTAGGTAAATGTCTACTCCTACGACTCCTGTGAGGAGGGTGAATGACTACTACTATGCTACTTTGTCTGGATTCAATTTCCTCACTAAAGAAACAGTGTGTATGAATGATGAGTAGCTTTCAAACACTTTAAGTGAACCTATCATCACTAGATAGGCAGAGCCTCTTTAAATGATGTGAAATAAAGGACTCATTTTTGGTATTACACAATATACAAAGGTGTGAGCTCTGATGATGTCTATGGAAGGTTGCATCTATGTCGGGTAGAGGGCTTGAAGTTACTGCAGGTCAACAGAATCAACACCTGGAAAGAAATCCTCAACACGAAGCAGAGAGACCACCGACAAACTAAAGTTCTCAGGGACAACAGAAATCCAAGCTAGAATTTGCCTCTGCTTCTCACCACCTCCAGATGAGATGGTGACCTACACAAGAAACTGGTGCCCTTCATCGTAGTGGAGTTGCATGTGGCTTGCTCAGGACATGGAGAAGCTGGAGGACCTGTGGACCAGTTGCCCTCTCAGACAAACAAGGTGATATGGCAGATCAATGACAACAAGTATGAACTGGCCCCTCCCCACAGTGAATGAATTTCAGAGCATAATACCTTGTCCAGGTACCTACCAAATCTAGTGCAAATTTCCCTGCAACCAGCCCTAATTGGGAATGAAAAATCAAGAGTTTTCTGGAAATTGCAGTTCTAATTAGATTTTGTTGACACTGTATAAAATCACTGCATTTAGCAATAGTAGAACCATTTTTAAAAATCCTCAGGTAAAACTTGGCAATATCAGAAAACAAAAATAGAACTTCCCTAGCTGGAAGGAGCGAAGGTCAAGGAGCCGAAACTCTCGGGCTTCTCCCTTGTGTGTATCTCTCCCACAGCTATCTCCTCCTTAGCACTCTCACAGTTTGAAAGCTATTTTCAGCTGAGCTCTTTTTTTTTCTCTGGAAAACACAGATCAGTGTGTAAAATGTTAGATATGTCATATCGTAGAGATAAGATGTCAATTAGGCATAAGACTGTTAAGTAACATATAATTGAATTTCCAGTCAAGATAATACAAATTAAGTTAACCCTAGATTCTATCATTTTTCAGTAATGATCCAACATACCACTCTGAATAATAGTGTCAACCGTGTAGACAACAAATGTCCTAATAATGATTAAATCAATGTTTCGGTGCACTGGTGGGAAATAAGGAACAAGAATGAAGATGCTTCGATATCACTGTAATGTATTTGTGACCCCAGAATTTAAGAATATTTAAGCTATGGAATTTATTTTTGCACAATACGTTGTCTTCAGTTTTTATTTTTTAAACTGTCCTGATATTGATGTTTAAGACAGGAGTCTATTTTCCTAATAATTTTAAAATCTAAAAAGAATATTCAAAATATAAATGACAGTCCCCATGAAATCAAAGTATTTGGAATGAAAATATTTTCACAGGACACACACCCAGAATGTATTGAGTGTGTGTGTGTGTGTGTGTGTGTGTGTGTGTGTGTGTTAGTAGCCATCTGTGATTTAGATGTAGCTATCTCAGAGGTCAGCAAGCCTTTTCTGTAAAGGGTAGGTTAGTAAATATTTCGGCTTCCTGGGCCATATGGTCTCTGTCCCAACAGCCCAGTTATGTTATCACAGGACCAATGGGCATGCTATGTGCCAATAAACTTTGCTTATGAACACTAATACTTGAATTTCAGACAGTTTTCATGTGTTATGATATATTCTTTATTTTTTTCCAACCATTTAAAATGTAAATATCATTATTGGCTCACAAGATGTACAAACACATCATTGGGTTAGATTCAGCTCATAGGACGTGGTTTACCAATCCCTGATCTAGGATAATAGAAATCATTAGCCAATTAATAAAACTAAAGAATTTGACTAAAAAGCTGCAAATATTTAAGAAAATTTTCTCATGAAGAAACACATTTTAAAAACTTGAGGTTTTTGAAAATGCGATTTTGTCTCATTGAAGCACAATGACCAAAAACTAAAATCTACATGGATACTCAAAATTGCAATGCTTTGTTTTTGCGGTTGTACCCAAATGGACTGCGTGCTGTTATGCTGAAAACTCTATTATTCTATTAAAATAAGAAAAATAAATTTCTGTACTTTAAGTTTGTTTTTAAATCAATGTAGGCCTTTAACAAATTAAGATCGCCCCTTGGCTACATGGGAGCATGTCAAGGATAATTAAATAATCTCTTGTCACATCATCACAGGCAGTCATTGAGTATCTTGCTTTTTCTGTCTTACGAAAAAGCGGAAACCTAAGCATTCTGCCAATGTATTTCTTTCCCTAGTGTTTCAGGAGTTTACAAAGCCATCGGTTGCCATAGAAGCAAAGGAACATAAGTTGTAACACATAAAATATGTCCAAACATGGTATGGATTATCTGATCAATCTAGTGTGTAAGAAAGACCTTCCCACCCCTGACGGTTGACTGTGGGTTTTGTGTCCCCTGAGAGATAAGCTTGGTATTCCGTGAGGAAATATCGCATTACTGTGTTGGTTCCACTGTGCTTATCTTCAGCAAGTGTTCTGGGCAATGTTATCAGAGACAATAATATTTTTTTAAAGGGGGTTTGAATCTTTTAGTAAAAATCAGACTAAAAATAAATCAAGATTTAATTTTCTCTACAGTGAACCTGGAATACAATTTAATATATATTTTCAAGGCGGAGAAACACTCTCAACTAAGTTCATGTTAAATGTCCTTGTTTATATCCATGCATTCCAAAATCATGTTTTTATGTAATTAAATAATGATAATAGTAATAGTGGTGGGCAATGTGAAGGACATACTTTTTCCAAATAATTCAGTCATTAGCATAGAACATGATAAACTGAAAATACTCACCTTATTTTATTTTATTTCCCCAAAACTCAGGTTTGCCTAAGTCACTTTAAAATTTTTTATCTTGAACTTTTTAAATTTTGGTTCTTCAGTATCTCATTGTAAAATCTTTCCATGTTTATGAAATTGAATACTATAAATATTTACTGTCATCTGCCTCTTGTTGTAACTGGAAACAAGCTTCATCAAATAATAGAGAATTTAAAAAAACAATGGATCAGGAAGTCAGAATCTTTGCAGCGACTTAATGTTAAAGAAAGAGAATAAAAATATATTGATAAAATACAGCATTACTACACATTCATTGGACTCTTCACCTCATTCATTAAAGGTGAACTGAAAATAAGGAATTGGTCAATAAAACATAATTTTTATACCATCCCAAATTCCTTATTGTTATTCAACAAAGGCTTTTCATATGAATTAATATATGAGAAGTGAAAGTATATGTTTTCATTATGAAATCTGATGTACATTCATCAAAAATTCTAAAGAATAATAAGAAAAGGAAGATGAAAATTCTTTTCAAAAATTATCTAATACCAGAGGTGAGAAGTTACACAATTGCAAGTACAGCCTCCAAATAAATTGTGTTCATCAACCCCAAGTATGAAAATACCTGTGACAGATCATCCCTATCTACTGCACAGTTTCTTTCTACAAGGGATTATGAGATGACCACTTGTTTTCTCCATAGAAAACTTGGTCACCCACAAGAAAGCTTTCATCCTAATGTTTTCGGTGTACCATCAGTCCTCTCTGACTTTGGTTCTGTTCCATGGCGAAATGAAAATAAGCACACCTACATCCTCATGCTTGGGGAAAACCAAGTGAGATTATGTACATGAAAATATTTTTTCACCTGGACAGCACACAGGATGAATCATCTATTAGTTTTCTAATCTCCTGTAAACATATCATTTCCATGGTTTGCTTCACTACTCACCCATTCCTACCACCACTATAATGACATGATTACAATGAGTGAATGGGGGGAAGTGCAAGCCTCGCTAAAGTACTGCATCACCAGCTTTCTGGTCTACATGTTGTCCAAGCTGGTAAAGCGAGTCAGGGGATCTGGCACCCAACGTGGAGTGCAGCTGTGATGGGAAGGCGAGGCAGGCCACAGGACCTTCGTGAGCGCAAAGCATGCCAGGCTTCTTCTTGCTAGAAACACTCACTTTTTTTTTCATCTTTAGGGCAACCTATAAATAGCGATATGATGCTCATTTCAAGATGGGAAAAGTGATGCTCAAGGTTCAGGGTACAAGGTTCAGGGTACAATGTCATGAAACTGGCTCTGCCGTTCCAACAGCCCATGTAAGGAGACGTTTCTCAATCTCTTAACCAACACCTGTGAGAAGGGTTCTTTGGTTGATCACTCCCTAAGCAGAGAGATCAAACACAGTGCTAAGTGTGGTTGTGCAGAAAATCTGCGTGTTGACTGACTGGTGTGGTAACTCTCAGTGAATGATTATATAGGTGGCTCCATTAAAAAAGAAAGAAAAGAGTGAAATATCATTTCTAAATGGTATGCCCAGCACCCAGAAGTTAAGAAATTTCCTCCCCAAACCCTTTACTTCGGCCACACTCACCCAACCTTACCCTTGTGCATCCACGCAACAAAAGTCCCCCTTTTTGCTCCACATACTGCAGCCGCTTATCTTTCATCTCCAGTGGAATGAGTTATTGTTCAAAACAACATAGTCACTGTAGTAAAATGGCCTTGGGGTTAGGTTAGCACAGAGCATTTCTGTGAAGAATAGACCTACTTTGTTCTTGTCTATTATATAACTAACATTCATTTCCAAAGCTTTACATTTACGTTTTAGATATCTAAGCAGAAATTTCAAAAAAGGGGGTTTCTTTATCTACATTGCCTTTATTTTTAAGTTACTCTTATTCCTTTCTAATTGAAAAATGAGCAGACCTCAGTGAGAGAAAGTGTTTTGTTTTCCTGACCACTTTCAGTGTAGAAAGAGTTTGGTTCTTAAAAGAGCACAGGCTTTTAACTCAGATCTGCAATGGCTACTCAGTACCCGAATGATCTCAGGTAGGAATCTTAAACTTCAAAGCCCCAGTCTCTTCATGGGAGTAATAATACCAACCTAGACTAACAGTGTCGCTGGGACGAGCAAATGGAGTGCGCGTGTGAGAAAAGTCTCTTTAAATGGTAAAGCCCTTCCTTTGAAACTCTTTCTGCTTTGACTTGTTCCCATTCAACCACTGGTTCATGGAACAAGGTATATTTCTAGAGTCCTACTAAGTGCCAGGTGTTATGCTAACTGTGGTAAATAATAGCTTCTATTAATACTTGTACAAAGTTAGAAAAAGAAAATGGTGTCTTTCAATCCTAATGCATTTTATAGGGAGAGGCAACCATGAGCTGGACAGTTAGCAAAGGATACCAAAAGGAGTATTTATCATGAAGAAATGAAGACTATAAATATGTGTTATGATATAAAAAGAGATGGAAGTTTTGACACAGTGAACAGCATGAAGTATGTTCAAGAAACACCAGACTTGTTCTGTCCTGATTATGGTGATACCATATGGAACCAAATTACACAGGGCATTGAAAATCAAATTTAAAAATGTAGATTTTATTTTAACAGGAAATCATGGGTAATTGACAGTTTGGGGTATGATAGTGATATGATCAGAAGCAGGACTTCCAGATGGTGGTGTGACTTGCTCAGGGAGCTCTTTCCCAGTGAAGTAGCGATTTAATTGATAAAAAGTTATAAATAATAAATTAAAAACAAAACAACCACTTGTGTCTGGAAAATTTAAACAGGGAGATATTTATTTAAAGAAATCTATTAACTCTTAACAAGAACAGCGAGAGCCTGTGACATCTTAGCTACAATCTATCCCCACCCCTTTCCCTTGATCAATGGAATGGAAGCTCTAGTCCAGACGGCCGTGGCCAAGAAGAGGGGGCTCCCTCTCCCCGCAGTCCTAGTCTAGAGCTACAATTTCACCTCAGGAAGGGCTGTTGCCATCTCTCATTCCCCCACTCAGTGTCAGGCAATCTCTTCCAGGCAGACACCTCTATGAGGGCTGGGGCGTGCTTCTCCCACCCAATCCCCACCTACCGGGCAGGAACTTTACCCCAGATGTGGTAGACCAGAAAGACCTGGCCACAGTTGCCCCCACCCCAGCTCACTCATAGGGTAAAGAGTCCATGGGGACAAGCTGAAAGAACCAGGGCCACCTCCCCATCCAGTGTTCCTCACAGGAAGGACAGGTATCTTTGTGGGAGGAGCAGGCCTGTGTTCCCAGCTCCAGCTCCAGCAGTGGAATTAAAGTTCTGCCCAAGGAGTGTGGGTTAGGCAGACATCAGATGAGAGGGCTCCAAGGACACAGCCTTCACTTGAAACAGACTGTGGGGAAGCTCATGCCTGAGAGTGCTGTTACAGGCAGTGGCAACTTTGGTGACAAGCAGTTGAGAGAAAACTGGTAGCTCCATGATGCTAGTAACAATAAGCAAAATGGTAGACCAGCAGAAAGCTAAACAGAAACTGAAAAAGAGTTAGCTAAGTAGACCCCCGATGGGGTACAGCAGCCTCAAGCACTGATGATACCCTACCCTCCTTACTAAGGAGGCTGGACATTAATTGGATGAAACAGAGGAACAATCTGTTCCCAAAGGCATTGTCAAAAACAGTAGAGCAATCAGTTTGCAATTAGTGGAAACTCATAGTTCGAGGTTCTGTTGGGGACCCCCAAAACTGCCCTCTGTCCGGCAGTTCATAGGGACAACCCAGAGGACTGAGCACACAGTTGTAGTCAGGCCTGTAATTTATTGCAATGAAAGGTGACAAAGTAAAATCAGCCAAGACAAAAGGTGAAGGAAGGAGGTGAGGTACAGAGGAAACCAGGTGCAAGCTTCCAAGAGTCCCTTCCCAGAGGAGTCACAAGGGATGCATAAATCCTCCAGCCACATGTTCTCATAGCACTTGTGAAAAGTTGTCCAGCGGAGAAGCTCATTGGAGACTCTGGTTTTTATTGGATACAAAAAAAGGAGACTGGTCACCCAGACACTGCCTAGCATGCACAAAAATCCCAAAGGAAAGCAGGAGTCCAGTATAAGCCACATTCTTTGTGCAACCAGATGCACAGTGGGCGATTCTGCTCAGTTCCACTAAATAGCAGAAGTTCCTGGATGGGAACACCATTAGAACAAAGCCGTCAAAAAATAATGTCATCAAAGCTGAACTTTGGAAAGGTTGCTCCACATTAGCATAGGGGGATGGGAGTGGAGAAAAGCTGAACATAATAAAGAATATTCGGGGGCTTCTGCTTGAGTCTAGTCAGAAGTAGCAAGGAGCTGAAGGGCAGAGGACGGTAACCATCTCTCACTGAGGAATAAGTGTGTGTATATAATGCTTGAATGGCCCAAACCTTCATTCACAATCTTCTTTTCTATTACTCCTCTTCCCCTATCCTGTACTGCAGCTACTATAGCTAGTTATTCAACAAGTTAAAAAACCCATCACCAAGTATTAGGATAAACTAGGTTGTGTTACTGTGGTGGTGTTCAAACTTGAGCTTGCATAAGAATATTCTGGAGGGCTTTTTAGTATATAGATTTCTGGACCTCCCCCTCAGAGATTCTGACTCAGTATTCCAGCGTGGGGCCTGAGAATCTGGGTTTCAAATAAGCTGCTCACTGAAGCTGATATACTTGGTCCAAGGAGCACACCTTGGGAATACGTGTGCTATGTTAACACACGTGCCCCGAAATTCCTGCAGCATATCCTGACAAAAGATCATTTGTCACATATGCTTCTCATTCATCACAGACCACCTGGGGTCGGTGGAGGTGGAGGGTCTCTACTCCACACAGTCACTCAGGGACATAGGCTAGGCACCATCTCTATAGCTACACCTTCTGAACCCACCACATCACTGGTTGGCAAAGCAAGAGGGGAGTAGCGTGGAGATCTTGCAGCCCCTCTTTCATGTTTGGTCTAGAAGTGACTGACACACATCATGTCTGCTCAGGGCCTATTGGCCAGAACTAGTCATATGACCTCTGAAGGCTTTAGTGTGCCATAGTGAGAGGGAAATTGGATATTAGTGGGCTCCAACTCTCTGATGTTAGAATTAAATGTTTACTAATTCGAAAGAACATAAGCACCCCTATGATCATTGCAGCATTATTTACAGTTGCCAAGATATGGAAGCAGCCCCAGTGTCTATCAGCAGATGAGTGGATAAAACAACTATGGGACATTTACACAATGGAATACTGCTCGGCCACAAAAAAAGAAGAAAATTCTACCCTTTGCAACAGTGTGGATAGACCTGGAGAACATTATGCTGAGTGAAATAAGCCAGTTAGAGAAAGACAAATAAATACCATATGATTTCACTCATATGTGGAATCTAATAAACAAGTTGAACTAACAAGCAAAACAGAGACAGACATAGATGAAAAGCAAATGATAGCTAACTGGGGGGTAAGCTAGGGAGTGGAGGGAGTGAGCAGAAAGGAAAAAGGACTCATGGACATGGACAACAGTGTGCTGACTGCTGGGGGAAAGGAGGTAAAAGGAGACTAAATGGTAATAGAAAAAAATATAATAAAGATTAAATTTAAAAAAAGAATTAAATGTTTAGAGTAATTAGCTTTCACTACTTAAACTCAATGTTTTATGGAACACAAATGACTTACCTATGCAAAACTTCTGACCCTCAAATCCCATGGTGGCTAATTAGTATATAGTTATATTATATATGTATGCATGCATGTATATACACAACTATATTTATAATATATAATATAAATAAATATACATCCACAGTAAAAAACAAATACTAGTATAGTGATAATGCATCATAGTAAAACTAACAGTAATTTTATTTTAAAACTAATATCAAAATTGTGTCTTGTAAAATACATACCAGACATCGACCATACCCTTCAATAATGAGAAATTCTTTTTTCTCTTACTATTATTAATAATACAATCATATATCTTATTATTCTTTTATCATTAATGGGTATTATTAAAGTATCATTTTTCTATGACTTTAAGTTTCTTCAAGAAATACAAGATGGAGTCAGGAGGCAGTCACCGCTATGAGGCGCACAGAGTGGGTAGTGGAGTTCCTGGCGCCGAATCACCGGCTCTCTTATTCATTACCTGCGTGCTCTCGGTAAGTTTCTTACCTCTGTGTCTCACTGTCTACATTTTGAAATAGAACAAATAATGGCACCTGCCTCTTGCATTGTTTTGAAAAGTACACCAATTAATACTTATGAAGCATATAAAACAGTGCTTGTTTCATGGTAAATGTTTTGTGTTTGTTAAAGAAAATAAAATTCGCAAGTACAGTGGTTGACTATTTAACCTGGAGTACCATTCAGATTCCCAAAGTGATGCTGATGCAGTAGGTATGGAGGTAATGTCACCACTTGACTAGAAACAGAAGTTTCGTGGAGGCTCTTACAGTTTGAAAGGTGGCGAGACAGTGTTGCTAAATGGAAAGGGAATGACTAAGTTATGTTAAACAATCTCTATATCTGAAAAGGAGCCAAAGGAAATACTGGTTTACTCTAGTCCTTCTCACCTGAATAAATGATGTCCAAGTTTCTCTCCTGGCAAAGAATGGGGAAGAGGAGTTGTAGTCCTTCCCCGAGAGGGCTCCTTAGGGTGGAGACAGGAGGAGGATTCTCTGGACCTCGAATCCCAGGCATCAATCCAGCTAAGGGCTGAGATTCCCAAGTCCAACTAGCCAAAACATTATGGGCAGTAGTGGAAAGTGCTACCCGGACTTAAGAGCCAAAATATGTCAACCTAATAACAAATTAAGGTTAATAGGAAGAGGTCTGGGTCTATTCTCTATAATTTTATTATAGTCTAAAACTTGCTTTTATGTGCAAACAATATCTATTGAACTAGGAGGCAGAGGTGGTCTTTTGTTCATTCAACAAGCATTTAGACATGTCTTGTACCTTGCTCTGAACAGCGCTTTGCATGTGAGATGAGATGCAGAGCTCGCAGACACACCAACTATTGTTAGAAAGGAAAAGAACCACTGGGACTTAGGAGGGACCCTGGGGATCTCTGACATTATTGCTGTTGTTTTTAAAAGGAAGTGAAAAGGGATACCGAATATTTCTTGCATGATGTCCCAGTCCAAAAAAAAAAATTGTACACCTAGTTTGGGGGAAAAAAGGGAAGATTAAATCAACTGTGGGAATAAAGCTCTTTTGACCTGGTGACTTATCTAAGCAGAAAGTCGCTTCCCTTGATGGTAGTTGAGATGGCTTGTTTGTACTCACTTGATCCCTGGGCTCTTTACCCTGCCCCCAACTCCCATTTGCCTGAAAATAGTTAAAAGGCAAAGCAGTAAATCAGGAAGTCTGCAAACACAGCAGGGTTCAGTTTACAGTACAGCCAGGTTAGGGTTGAAAACTGAAGTCGTCTAATTTCATTTTCAAAGCCCAACATCTAATGCTGGATTATCATTAATGACAGACAGCGTGGTGTCAAAGGGCTGTGTCGGGTGCCAGACCTTTTCATGCTTTAAATTCCTATGTTTAATCAAAGGTTAACCAAATCATTGCCGGTAGCAAAGTGCTGCTTCAAGGGACCGTGGGTGGCCTGCGTTTGCCACCGAATCAGCCATCGCTGGTAAGAAAAAGAATATAGTTAGAGTTCACATTCCTAGGTGTTTACCACTTTACAAAAACTGTAACAACAGCCCCTGAGAAACTGGGGCTGGAGGGGCTATGCCATTTTATCTTTTACTGGGGACTAATTTAACTATTGGACTATATGCTTAGTGATTTGTTAAATAATTTCTTTAATTTGTTTGGACAAACAAACAGAAATGTGCTCAACGCATGTTTTATAATGTCTTTTATTGATGGATTCTAGAGAGACAGGAAGTGGGGAAGGGATGGAGAGAGAGACATTGATTTCTTGTTCCACTTATTTATGCACTAACGTTGGTCGACTCTTGTATGTGCCCTGACTGGGGACTGAAACCACAACCTTAGCCTATCAGTATGGTGCTCTAACCAAATTAGCTACCCAGCCAGGCACGACATATTTTTTTGAAAAAATTCTTCACAGGTCTTCCTTCAGCTCCTTCTCCATGTGACCAATAACTATAAGGAGCTTCCAATTAAGCTCTTTGCTGGGCCTCCACAGACTTCTGAAAGAAGGAGTGTCTGCACGTGAGTCTCCTCTGACAGCAGGGAGGAAACCCGGGCTGGTTTATTCCTCCTTTGCTGGTACGCCAGGAATTTAGGAGTTTGAGTTAGTTAAAGCAGCAAGAGCAAAAGAAGATACAAATCTTTCTCAATACATAGCTGGAGGCTTTTAAACTTTTTATAGGTAGAGAGGTCGTCAAATTTCGGAATGCAGAAGAACCACCTGGCTGCTCCGTGGAAATGCAGCCCCCACCTCATTTACATATGCAGACGCGGGGCAGGGAGGGAGGCGGAGCAAAGTGCCGGGGCACCTAGCCGGGTCAGCAGAGCTGGGAGTGGATTCTTGGCCTCCTGACTCTCCAATGTGGGTAAGCATTCAGAAAGCAACAGGATTCCTGTCCTTAATCTAGACAGACACATAAACACATTATTCAATTCACTGTGATAACTTATACTAGCAGGATAAGCAGAGGGTTTGGGGACTCTAGGCAAGAGCAACTGCTGGCCACAGCCAACGGATGCTGAGAGTGGACTTGAACAGTAGGGCCTTACCAAGTGAGGGAGGTGCAGTCTAGACAAGACTGTAGGGACACCAATACAAATCCAAGGGTGTATTAGAGTTTGGTGTGGTCTGGAGACCCAGCAAATTGTGCCCGTGTCTACAGTACAGGTGTGCTCCGTGTTGGGGTTGGGTTGCAGGCCACAGGGTGAAATCATCTGGAGAACGAACTTAGACTGTGAAGAACCTTGGATGCTCTTCTGAGCCGTCACTGAACTCTGTAGGTGAGAGGTTCTACCTGAGAACACATGAGGATCGCCTGGATGACTCTTTAGAACCGAGACTGCTGGGCCGCACCTGCAGACTTTCTGAATAAGCAGGCCTGGGGCAAGGGACACAAGAACAGCATTTCTAAGAAGTCTCCAGGTGATGCTAATGATGCGGGTCAGCAGAGCACACATTGCAAACCACCGCTGTCCAGAATAGAGAGCCAGAAGCAGTTTAAAAAACAAAGAGCGTTATAGCATTTCAGTTGGATTTTGATTTACTGATTGCAGGGAAATAAGAGGCCACATGACCCATTGATTGCCATTCACCATGTGCAACATTCTGTGCTTATAAACAAATTTCCCGTTTTCATTTAACTATGCAATTGCGAAGTCTTAAGCACAGGGCTTTGATGTGACTGCATGTTGGAACTGCAGCTAATAGTCCCAGGAGGAGAGGAAGAGAAGCAGGCTGGTGTTCCTTTGGTGCAGGGATGCCTGTTGGAAGAAACACAGGTCGCCCTCCACCTCTTCTAGGTTCCTTTGATTTTCTAAATCAACAACATTAGCAGGCTCAATCAGACCTCACCTTCCAAGTGTAAAAGCCAGTCACTTACATAGCTTAAAATCCGAACTCCTCATCCCAGCTTTCCAAGTAACTTTAGTTCTCACAGCCTTTAAACACCACCATTGACTCTTAAGAGCCTGTTTTTTTTTTGTTGTTTTTTTTTTAACCAGACCTCAAATAAGCCATTTTTAGTCCGTCTTCAGGTCACTTCTCATACTAGTGATGCCTTTCTCCTTCCCTGTTAAGACAAATCCTACCCATCCTTCAAAGCCCAGCTCCGATTCTACTTCTTTAACCCTCTTTGTGCTTTTCTAGCCTGTGTGATCCTGCAATTTGCAAAATTCTGTAACCGCAGTTGCCTTATAACAATGTACTCCTTAGCGATGCATATTTCTGGCTCTGCTCAATGTTTCTTCATCGGTCTTAATTTCTCAGCCTGGCTGCCAACTCCTCAAAGCCATCTTCTGTGCAACTCAGGAGACCAGCAAGGTGCTCTGCACAGGGCAAGGAAATTAGTTTGTGCTGATTCATCATATCAATCTATACTGTCAGTGGAAGCAAGTGCAATTCAAACCTGAATCAAACATGTGCTTCTGGTAAGATGTTGTAACTAATTACCTAACATTAAAAAGTAAAGTAATGTGAACATCAAATGGACATTCCATTTGCCCATCCTCACTGTGCTTGGTCTATGGTAATATCTCCATTTTGTTTGCTGGTCCCAAATTTTTTAAGCATTGTTTCTCTTTGCATTTAGATTTTTCCCCCAGCTTTAAGCTTCTGCATCGCAACCTGCCCTGGCCCTTGCCTAGCAATAGGAAGAGGCAGGATTAGAATAGATGCAACATCTTGAAACCCCGGACTCCAGGAAAGCACCCTCCCTCCGCACTCCCACTTCAGCCTTCCTCCTCTGTGTCTGGGACCAGCTCCAACTTGGCTTGGCTGCTGCATTACGTGGCGCCCAGACCTCCCTCCTCCTGGCAGGCCCCTACGCTCTCCCAGCTACGACAGCATCGTTTTGTTGATGCAGATCATTCCCAGATCTACCTTTCTAAAGCCAACCTTACTCCTCCTCCTGTCCAGACCTACACTTTAAGCTTTCAGATGTTTTTTCCCACATTTTTCACAGCCTGCAAATCTATCATCATGCAGACAACATCACGCTTGCTACTTCCACCAAGCCCAGGCCCCTGTCTCGCTTGTCTTCATTTGTAGTATGAACTTCACACCTCTGCAATTCTCACAGGTAGCCTATGTGGGGCTCATTGTATTTCTCTTAATTCAGTTTTGTTTCCTATACTTTGTCTGTAATATTTACAACATATTCACATTCACCATAAAAGATGAAAGCCATGCCCTGCTGATCACATGGAGGAATGAGGGTAACACTGGCCTCCCTTTCCATTGTTCATTTAATCTGGACTGTTTTTTTCTGTGCACAGTAAATGTGGCTGTCAAAGATTCTAACATGATTAATTCACACACCCAAACAAACACACCCCATCTCTCTGCAGAACAGTATACACTCTTCAAATATGAGTGGTTTCAAAGTTGGCCACACACGTGTCCTTACTTGTCCTCTTTGTCTTCTTCCTTCCTTCTCCTGGAATGAAGATAGACATTGCCTTCCCTTCTGCCCTTTCATTCTCTTTAATTGGCGCTATACTTTCTTTTATGGCATCCTGAAATCTGATACAAGCTTTCTCTCGAGTTAGAAACTATTTTAGGAATCCTTGTTCTTCAAAAATCAAGAACTGACTAAAGTAGCCTTCTTACAACACCAATCTTCAAGGAACCAGGAGGCATATTCATTTCCAACTTTTCATCGATAATCAACCTAAATTAATAATGCATTCTTTTAGCTGCACCTTTCTTTAGATTCTGTGGGTGGGAGAAAAAGAAGAATCATGGACCAGACAGTCTAAAAACTTGGAAGGAACACCTTGAAAAAATGGGAGGATGGATAGTGGCAAAATTGGGTTTTCCTCCTATTTCTTTTCGTCTCCTAGTATCTATCATGGTCTTTGAGGCATGAGAAGTACTAACCAGATATTTGCGGAATGAGTGAATTAACATGGAAATAACACAAACAAGTAGTAGCATATGGAGATGTTCTCCCTGACCCCAAAGTTGCCCTGCTCTCAGTTCAATGTGCGTGGGGTAGTTTAACTTCTATTTTAAAAACAACAGTCAGGAGGTAGCCAAAATGTAACATGCAAACTGCACTTTGGATATCTTGTTAATTTATGTTTCATTTTTAGAGAAATGGAATTCCTAATTATTTTCCAGGGTCTTGTCAAAAGGATGGTATTGGTTACAATGTTTCATTTATACTTTGGAATCTCTCTAAGGTTCAGATTGAGCTTGAAAACAGGGTCACAAGTCAGTTCTTGAGTACACAAAGTTGTTATTATCACGTAACTTTAGTATTCACATTAAAAATAAAAACATTGGAGTCATTTTAGGTAGACAGTTTGTAATGGCTCTCTTGAATCCCCTTATACTAATTTCGCATCCCGAGACATCTGAACCTTTGATTGATGCATTGAAAAGTGCTTTCTTCTGTTGTACATAACAAAGAAACGATGGACTAAAACTAAAGCCAAATTTTGCTTTTAAAATATCCTCCAGTGAGTGTCAAACTATATCAAAGCCTAATTCACATTGCAAGGCATATCATAAATATTGTACTGACCAAAATTCCCAACTTTATGTTCAGATCTTATACCGAACTCCGCTTCCACTTATATTATTGGTGAGCTCTCTCTGAAGATGGATGGCAGGGATTACAGGGCCATCCTTGGTTCCAGGGGGTTCCATAAACCTGTGAATACAAAGCCCGCCTCCCCCCGGGTTTTAAGTTCATGATGAGGGATGAAATATGTTAATAATGCGCTCTGTAAGTTTCCCCTCTTAGATGTCTGGATCCGATCACATCTCAAGCAACAGTTTTGCTTCATAATTATTCAAGGTGCATCATTTGGAAACATACATGGCCACAGTGACTCTAAACCAATATTTAAAGTTACTTGGAACTCAAATTCATTAATTCCAGTCTATTTTAATTGATACCAATCCCAGTATAAGCAACCAAAGTTAGCTGACTTCAAGCACTTCCTCAATTGTTCATGTTCTTATTCATGCTTGATTCTTTACATCAAATGATTCTTTCATAAGTGAACATCATGTCTACTTGAGAATGCAATAAGGAACTACACAGAATCTCTCTGTATCAGCTCTCTGAGTAAGCAACTGGAGTTTCCCTGTCATCGCAAATACCTTTATTCCTGAAAACAGCTGGTTCCATAGCCACTCGAGGGGTGTCCTGCTCTCGGCAGGTGCAGCCGCCTCAGCCTTACCTGTGGTCCATACACTTGCTCCGCCTTGCTTCCGTGCCCTCTGCCTTCAGTGCCTTTCCTTTCACTTTCCTCAAAGTCAAAAAACCTCTTCTGATGGTCTCAGCACCACGATGCCACTCACTTTGTTGTGAACATTCTGACCCCTTGAACTATTTGTATGACTCTGTATTTCGTGCGTCACTGACCTGTCTCTCATTCTGAAAGAGGCAGAAACAAGGGGTGCTTCCCTTGCTGTTTGATCTGGAGCTAACTGCATTACTCAGCACGTAGTAGATGCGTCACACGTGCTTGATGCATAAAGGGACATCAAAGCGATTTGGGAAAAGCTCTCAGTAGAGTCGTCTTTCCCCTCCCAAACTCTTTCTCTTCGATAACCCTCCAAACCAGCTGTTTGTTAACAAACAGCAGTGTCGCAGGCGGGCACAGGTAATGAGGTTCTCGGTGATCGCGGACAAAGAATTGAACTGGGCGCACAGAGAGTTTATAACAGAAAGAGAGAGCAGACTGGTTAACCAATATACACGCCACGAACACAGGAGCGCGGCAACTTGGAGCAGAGACTGACCCTCGGTGGCTGGAGGGATTCTATTCTTATAGAGTGGGTATTTCCTGCCTAGTTTTGGCGGGTTTTATTGTGCACACACAAGTAGTTACATTACTTTAAAGCTACTGTGCATGTGGTTTCCCATGATTTCCCTTGACTGGCCACCGGGAAGGAGGTCTCAGAATGTTAATTTATTATAACGCTATTGTAATGAAGCAGGGGTCCTGTAGCATCTCCTACGCGGTGCCGTCATGATTCACCATGATTCAGTGCTTTTCCAGAAAGTGGAACAGGGCCTCTGTCCTGTATCGATGTCCTTTATCTTGGCTCTGGGGCACCTCCAGCGTTTCCTTCTTTGTGATTACCTCGTGCCTCAGTAACATGAATTATTTTTATTATTAAATCCCCCACTCTCCTTTCTGAACAACATTTGAAACAGGACCTTTCTGGAATTATGTTGCCCACATGCAGACACTTGAGGAAAAAAAGAGAAAAGTTCAGGAAATTGGCTTATCCTCATGCTGATGATTCAGCATTAACCTTATTGATTTACAATCATAATTTATTATGCAGTTATGATATAATATAAAAAGAAATTTTTAGTTTAGACCATCGCTTCGAATAAATTATTCTATGTATAGTATTATAAAAACAAAGAGTCGAGAAATAGTGCCTGCTTGGTGCTATGTGTTAGATTTTTCTAGCTAAGTAATTTCTGAAATATCTAAATATGTAGAAGCCTAGTTACTCTCTTGGAAGCTTGCTATTACTGTTTCTGAGACCTGGTAGCAAAGCAGAAGCAGGCTGCTGAATGAAGTGGAATGGAAACTAAAGGCTTTTCTGCACAGACACCTGTTAATCACCCACATAAAAGGCTGGTTCAAAGAGGTAACACAACACCGCTGGTTGTCAAAACCTGCTTGAGTCACCACAAATTCACTTATGGCTCTCTTGGGGACATCAGTGCTGTGAAAGCTGTAGAATTAGACACTGCCCCCAAATTCCACTCAGCAGAGAAGGCAAACATTTCACTCGAACGGCACTTGTTTGTCAAATGAGCAAGGGCAGGGAAATTGATGAGGGTACTGATTACTTCTGAAAGAGCCCAGAGAGAAGTGGAGAACATTCACAGCCGTCCTAATGAAGTGAGAAGCTAGGGAGTGGATTTCCCCAAACTTGAAAAGGCTTCAGATTCCCAGCTGGGGCTGGTGAGCCCGGGCAGAGCTTTCTCAATTAGAAACAGGTCTCTTCCTTTATTGCAATCCCGGTATTTCCCTGTGGTTTACAAAATGGTACCATCGTGCTATGTTTTTTTAACTATGAAATTTTTCTTTCCAACACTGACTATCTCTGCATACTAGGAGGATATAGACCATAACTACTTTAACTAATTTTTTTGTCTCCCTGGGCTTCATGAAAATAATGTTTTTTCTCTCCCAAACACCAAAAAGGAACACCGTGATAGTTCAAGTGGTAAAAGCCTTTCAGGGACAGGTTCAACTACTCATTATTTAAGGTAACTGTTCAAGTGAGCAATCCTCGGTCTAAGAGTAATTATTCTGGATTAAAACAAGGCCAGGTGAAATTTGGTTGTGAGCAGAAGATACATACCCGTATCAAAGTTACTGGTCAGAAAACTCAAGAAAAGTTAGAATAAATTCTCAATAAAAACTCACGGGAAGTCAAGTGACATGCCTAGAGTTTAGGATGGAAATTATTTAAGTATGTGCTGGGGGGAGGTGAGCTATTCGATATCCACAGTCTCGTACCAGCGAGAGAGCAACAATTTTTCAATTAAAGTTTACTGTTTGCAGAGCACCGCCGTAGGTTCTATGTCAACTTGTACTTGCCCTCAGATTGCTTATAGTAATTCAGTGGCGTCATAAGAAAATGTTTACTTTGTTGAAGACACAGAAAGAGATATCATGTGAAAGTATGAAGATGGGCAATCCAATTCTCCATGCTGAGGTGGTGAAAATAGTTATGGTAATAACTATGGTAACAGTTATAGTTATAGTTAAGCACGGACTGTTGCTTGCTTTGCCTGATTGTAGAAACATTCCTACTCATCACACTGTGCTTTTCTTCTTTTGAATTGACCCTAAAATCTCTCACTGTTGATCTGATGGAGAACATGAGCAATCCTGAGAAATCCTCTTTTTCCGTTTCTTGACTACTGTGTCACCTCTTGACTATCACGACCCTCTCACACAGGGTGATTGGTATGAGAATCTGTTTAGCACAATGGCCATAATTTCTTTATTTTATCCACTCTAGAATGCTTCAGCTACTTCAGGAGCTCAGCCAGAGATGGGCATATCTAGGTAAAAGGTAAGGTTTGGTTAATAAGATAAAAACTACCTTAAGGAGTTCTGCTTGGATGACCCCAATTTGAACTGAGGAAATATCTTGGAAACATACTCAGTTAGGACAGAAAAGACATGTTCTTCCTAGAGGCTAGCCAAAGTTTGTTCTCGGCCGATACGTTTGATCTCAATGACCCACAAGTAGGACTGTGGCTTAATAAAACGCAGTTGTATTGTCCCTCATTTATGCAAATAAGTATAAATTGTGGGTGCCACTTGGACACGCAGAGGCACCTGAAAGGCATGTCCGCTCCGTGTTCACCCTGTGTGCTGGGGGAACACGTTCTGTCCAAGGATGCCCTCATCTATGCTCCAGAGCTTTAGCCAAAGCTCTGAAACTGTTTCCCAGGCAGGGCACGTTATTCAAGGGACTTGTAAATGTTCTGTGGTTGTTCGATTTCACAACCATTAGGGCTGGATTACAGGAACAAGGACCTAAAATCTACAATAGAAGCAATCCAGATAGATTCCTGGATAAGGATAGCCGCTCAAATCTTTAAAGAGGATTTTGGGTTTTTTGTTTGTTTGTTTGCTTGCTTGCCTACTAAAGAGCTGCTAGACTGGCCAAGCCTAGGTCTGTGGAACATCAGGGTGCACCCACCATCTCAGGCAGATTACTGATGTTTCCATTCTTGTACATAATGCCTTGGCTCTGTTGATATGTGCATTCAATAGTTCATTGTGTTAAATGTCGATAGTTAATTACATGTGTTGAGCTCCTTTTTTTTTTCTTCCAGCTATCTCTAAAGCAGGAAATATTAATATGTTCTCTGGCTATTTCCTTGCATGTCAGAAAAGAAAAGAAAAAAGAAAAGACACTAATTGGCTCAAATATTTCTGCCCAGTTTTGTGGGTCCAGGGGGACTGACTTAGTTATAAGAAAGACTCAGAGTGGGAGTGAAGAGTGGGTAGGAGAATAGCGTCCTTAGAAGCCTTCCTATGTGAGTTACTGGTGTTACGTTATCTCCTGCCATTTAAATCTTGCCCTGTCATGGTTTTCTTTCTCCTCATTTGAACTTTGGGCAAAACTCAAGCCTTCAGCTACTCTGCCTCTTCTAGGGGTCCCCAGAGATATCGGAGGAGCTGTAGGTTTAGGCCGCCTGCAAGCCATCTGCACGTTTGCCACATTAGCCCACTCTTACCAAAACTGCCATATCCTCAGCTCTTCCTTGTAGAAGGGCAGTTCCCTTGTTAGAGGAAGGTTTTTCCCACCAGAATTCTGGGGAGCCAAAAAGAATTTCTAAAACAAACCATTTCAGAAGGACCTAAATTCTTCACGGCTTGTATGTGATCGTAAATCTCTCCTCTCAGTATCACCTCCAAACCCACACACGCAAGACGACTTCCATTCAAAGCAGTAAGTACACCATGCTGTCTCTTTTCAGAAAAGAGTTTAGCACCTTTGCAGTAATGAAATCCTCAAGGAATTGTGATTAACCAAGGAGTAAGAACATGGGGCTGGTCTCCATCAAGCAGCCCACGAGCTTGCAAAGTGTAGCTCAATTGGGTTGCTCAAAAGCCTTATACATTTCTCTCCCAAATGAGATTAGAATAGATCGGTGAGTAATTCCTAAGTAATCCTTCAGCCCTTCCCCTTTTATCATAATGGGGTTATGTTAATCATTGCCTTCAGGGATTTCAACAATGTTGTAAAAATATCTACTGACACTTTTGCAGTTTCTACTCTAACTTCCTTTATCAACCTTGATGTAGAATATTTGGCTTGGTGCCTTATCAATTTTAACATCTAATGTTTTCAGAGTCTCAGCCAGAGCTGCTAGCACAGTCCTGCTCTCCCTTTGAGGTCCAGAGCAACGTAATGCCCACCCACGGCCAATCTCGCTCCTTTCTGCCCACCGTGGATTTGGATGGGCAAAGAGATCTTGCTCTGCAACTGTCCTACTCCTCGGGTTCCGTTGCTCTTATTTCAAAATTATGCCTTTTCCTCTTCCGAAGACAATTTTTGCTATCGCTATTTATTGTATATTAAAGAACCCCAGTAAACTGAAAGTTTAAACAAACAAAAAAATGCATCTTTTAGCATCTCAAACCCCAAGTTATCTCAAGATATATGAAAATTTATTGTCCTTGGAACTGTAAGTTTGAGAAAATGCAGATTAAAGCAATAATTATATAATTTGGGCCTTTCAAGTTGGCAAAGTAAAAAGGAGGATAAATTCTTGATGCAACTATAATTGGTATATTGTTTCTAAGAAAGAGCAGAAAGTATGTATCAAAAATTTCAAAATACATATCTATTTTAAACAAGTTGGCCTCAAAATTTTCATTCTGTGATTATTATTAAAATCGTGGGCAATGAGATTGATGGACAAGGAAGCTTTTTGGAACCATTAATCAAATGTCCTACAATAGGAGATGAAGTTAACTGGTTATAATTGTGGAATAAAATATTCTGTGATCATTAAAAGTCATGTTTTAATATAAAATTCTTATACATTTAAGTAAAAATTGAGCAGACTATAAAACTTCGCTTATGGAATGAAGATCTACTTATCTACTTATCTAATCACATATATATTTATACTTAAATAAAAACTTCTGTATCTCTGAAAGGGAAGTCACTTTGCTTTTCGAATGTCAAGATTTTGCATTTTGCATACTTTGTTACAATAGATCAGAGTTATAATTTCTCTATTTTTAAAGTATGTGGAATAATTATATAAGCATTTGTAAACATAGATTATAAGTATAAAGAGGCCATCATTTGTAGGCTGTAACCTTTAAAAACCAGTCCAACGCCTCAGACTTCAAAAGCAAGGCTAATTAATGTATGCCATAGAGTACAGTGTTATATGTTTTTTTAAAAAAATTAATGATGTTACCCTAAAAATAGAACGCTAAAATAAATTATTCAAAAAATCTATTCTCTACTATTATGTGATGGGGTATAAAGTATTTTTTTCTTTTGAAATACTTGGCTCTGAAAGTTTGCAAGGTGACTGCGTGGTAGGTATCTTTATAAATTAGTAACACAATCGTCAGCCAGGTCTCTTGGTGAGATGCCCTAAAGGCGCACGGGCGGAAGTTGCTCTAGGTTAACGCTATTGCTCTGTCAGGAGCATATGCGAGGAGACAGACGGTCAGCCCCCTGTCAACCAAGTGGGCATGCTCACATAGAAACAGTGGACCTTTAATAAGTATGTATTAATTTCAATAGTTATTTAGTGAGTCTCTGCTACACTCCTAACTCCATGTTAATCCTTGTGTAGCTAAAAAGAGGTATAAGACAAGTAGCCCTCCGAACTCAAGAACTAAAATTTTAACAAAGAGTAAACAGCAGCACGAAGGAGAACACTAGTAATGACAGAAACATGCTTGAGGACATGGGAATCTGAGGCATGAAAAAGATCAGAAAAAATGGTCAAAATGGGGATCCAGGAAAGGTCCCTGCAAAGGCTGAGTGTGGTTGGTTGGACTTGAGATGGGAGGATGCAAACTAAACACTGGTAAGTCCAGGCTGGCAAGGCAGATGCACAAAGCAGGCCACTCTGAAGACGTGCCCCTCGGAGATGGAGACAGTGGCAAAACGGGCACAGGTGGTCACTGCCCGGCCTCAGCAGGTCGTTGTCACAAGGTCAATGAAGACCTGGTGTTGTCAGGTTCAGAAGTTTTTCTGTTCTAGTTTGGTGCCTGCAGACACAGGGCAGTCATGGCCAAGAGCGTGAAGGCAATTGACTCTGTTTTCCCATCCTCGCCCCGTGTGTGGATCAGAGTCCTGATCTAAGGAGTAACCCCTTGGAGATACAGAGACACACAGAGATTTGACCTTATGCAGTTGTCAGAGCTGGGTACGTACACTACCTGCAGCTGTTGTTTATTGTTCCCGTGTCTGATGTGGGAATCTGAAGTTCGGGAGATAAGCAGTTAAAAAAGGAGAATGGACATGAGGGGAAAACAAGGAAAAACTGACTGAGCCAAAACCCACAAAGGAGAACAAGAACCTGCAAGGTCTCTCGTGGTTCCCAAGCCGCCAACCTCACTGTGGGCTGAGGTGCTGCCCCAGAGCTGTGGGGCCAGTTTACAGGCCACACTGTGTGTGAGCTGCAGCAGCAGCAGCAGCAGCAGCAGCAGCAGCAGCTCCCGGGGTGGTTCTCTGACCCCCAAACACAGACAGTAAGGCAGCTGCCCCAGACGCAGCCCCTGCCTGATCCTCGTTCAGCTTCTCTACTCCGGGACTAATGTGCACTGGCTTCTTGACAAAGGATGCCAGTGTCTCCTGCAGGACATTCCCATCATCAAAGTCAGAGCCTTAGAAGGGTGGGAAGCACTTGGATAAAATGACAAGCAGTTTCGGTTCTGGATTCTGCTCTTTGCTAGATTGAATGATCGTAGGAGAGTCTAGGAGAGCCACTTAACTTCTCTGGTGCTCAATTTTTTCATGAATAAGATGAAAGAATTTGGGCCACTTCTAACCCAACAGGCCTAAGAAGGCAATGCCTGTAAAAATAAAAGTAATATGCAAAATTGTGCTGGGAGAAGCTGCTCACAGCTTTGGTGTGTAGAGATACTGAATGGGAGAGCTGAAACTGAGATCGCAGGCAGGCTGAT